>JABUOV010000207.1:25000-62500 GCA_025617405.1 Perca schrenkii
AGCTGTCCAGAACCAGAACCAGAACCAGAGCTGGACTAGAGACAGCCAGTCAGAGCAGCTCTGAAAAAAGTAAGTCTGTCCATCTGTCTGCTGATGTCTTCATGTCAGCATCAGCAGCTCCTGTTTTTAATGAATATCACCAAGAACAAAGAACTGTGAATCTCGCTGACAATACTCTTCATTTACTGCTTCACAATAAAAGCCTCCTGCTGGTTTGCTGCTGGAAACCTTTAAGACTACATTTAGTCCATGGGCCAGACCAGATGTTGGTACCATCTGGGTGGGAAAAACCATACCTATACTAAATTGTTTATGGGGTTAATATAAGTTAATTATATGTAAATAATATGATAAAATTTCCACAGGCCCAGCTTTTTATACTTTTCTTTTAGAATTAGTCATTTTCCTACTTTTATGTATTAGGATTATTTTTGAAAAATATACAAAACGTCCAGTACCATAATAACAGTGATCTAATATTAATCCCAAGCAAACTAAAATATATTGTACATATTAATAGGCATAATAAAGTCGATATCTTTGAATTGAACATTGTTTTGAGATGTAAAAAATATAAAAGAAAAGAAAAATAACACATGTATTGTCGACTCTACACTGTCTACTATTGGAAAGTCATAAAATGTACGGACGATTTGTTCTTAATTTTTGTATAATATATTTGAATTACTTTTGTTATCAGGTTCATGTGGAATGTATTAGGTTTCAGCTTTGAACACAAGAAAAGAAGAAACGTTGAATTTCAGGAAAATATTAACACATATGCCCAGAAACCCCATTATATTCCAAAATGTGTTTATATTGGTCACAACCTTCATTGCTATTCGGTCTCAGGTGTAATGGAGGGCAGAAAGTATAACAGAGCCGTCCAGCTGCACAAGATAGTTTACGAAGCACTTGCGCCTTGCCTGGAGAGGTTTCCTACCATGGCTAGAGGTCAAACACCTGACACAGCTCCCTCCGCTGGAGGAAGCCATGGAGAGCATTGCCAGCTTCAGCGACAATATCAGGCAGGAGGCATTCACCAAGCTTCTTGATAATGCAGCATGTGCCCGCACCATGGAACTTTTCCAAGTCTACCTCGAATCTCTGCGAAACCAGCATAACCTTTCATCCTTCTGGATGTCCTAAATTGTCATAACAGAGATCATGCTTGGACTGATTTGCGCTTCCAGAGAAGGCAACTGGATGCTGCATCTTGCATGCATCCGAGAAATGATTCCCTGGTGCTTCACTTATGACAAGCTCAACTACGCTCGCTTCCTGCCCTACTACTATGCCATGATGAAGCAACTGCCTGTTGACCACCCAGATGTCCATGAGCACTTCTCATGAGGAGGCTTCTCTGTCCAGATTGGCTGCAGAAACACCTTCGGGCGTATACCAGTCGACCAGACCATTGAGGAGACCGCTACCAGAAGACAGCATAGATCAAAAATGCTGAGAGGGTTAAGAGAGGCACAGACACAGGAATTCAGTTCAAGAACATTGTGGCCACAAGATCCAGCAGTGGAGGAGACTGCTCTCCAGTGCTACCAACAAGACAAGCCTGATCGCCTACTTGGTTGAAGAATGGAAAGAGCCCAAACACAGAGAGAATCTCCAAGACAATACTCTGTACCTCACATGTGGCGAAGACTGCTTCAAGCTGAATAAAGAGCACTGGGAAGAGGCAACAGAGCTGAAATCATCACAGGAAGAAGCGGATACGCTCATGCTTTTGCATGCTCTTCATGCAGCAGAGTCAGGCTACAAAGCGGTGATCATCACAGCTGACGACACAGATGTTCTGGTTCTGGGTGTGGCCTTCAGCAGAGATATCCCATGCCCACTGTTCCAGAAGAGCGGCACCCAGAACAGAATGAGGTACATTGACATATCCAAATTGCGCCAGTCTCTCGGCAGCAGTTCCGCAGATGCCCTGCTCGGCATGCATGCCTTCACTGGCTGCGACACTGTCAGTGCATTTGCGGGACGTGGCAAAGTGGGTGCCCTGAAACAGATGAAATCACAGGAAGATTGCCGAGAAGCCTTCCTGGAGCTCGGTCGGTCATGGGCTGTGTCTGATGAGCTGTTTGAGAAGCTGCAGGCATGTGATGTGCCATCAACCAGCACTGCAGAAGTCAACGCTCTTCGCTACCAACTATTCTGTGTCAGGCGAGGAGAGGTTGAATCCAGCCAGCTTCCTCCATGCGAAGATTGCCTCCTCATGCACGCCATTTGAGCCAACTACCAGGCTGCTATCTGGAGGCGGTCTCTGCAAACCATGCCGGCTGTGCCGAGTCCCGAGGACTATGGGTGAAACACAGATGAAGACTGGCAGCTGACAATCAAGTGGATGCGAGGCACCCCAGCACCTGATGCCGTCCTGCAGCTATTATCCTGCAAGTGCCCCATGTCATGCAAGCTACCTGATTGCACGTGCCTCGCCAACAGCCTGAGGTGCACCAAGCTGCAAACCTGTACTAATCAACCTTGTAAGGAGGAGCCCGCTCCACAGCTGTCAGAGTCTGATACCGAAGATGATGATGACTAGTACTTTGTTGAAATTTTGTGATGATTTTGTAATGACCGTTGTTTTCACCATACATTAAACATTGTGGTTTTTCTAATCTTTGACTGGCTCATCAATCATCGTCTCAATGCATTTTCATGATATTGTGGTATTGTGGTATGACATGCTAATACTCCCAAATTTAGCCATGTTTTTGGGAATTATTGCCTTTATCTCATTATTTCACTAATTTAGAACCTACTTTATTCATGATGAATGAACCACTTGATAAATTATCAACTGGATGAACCAGATTATTTCCATGGAAGGTACTTTTACGCTTTCTTTCACTGACAGGGGTTAGTCACTTCAAACAGTCATAACCACTACTAAGCTGCCAGTTGGCAAGGGTTATCATGTCAAAACATTATCTAGGGGTGCATAGGATGTAAAAAATTGCAACTAGAATCTGCCCACCCAGATGGTACCAATACATGAAATTTTGGGTCTTGGCCCAAGGACTAATTTAGATTGCTACGTTTCCCCCTCTCATTCCCCCTGGTCTGGTGTTTCCCCCTCTCATTCCCCCTGCTCTGGTGTTTCCCCCTCTCATTCCACCTGCTCTGGTGTTTCCCCCTCTCATCCCCCCTGCTCTGGTGTTTCTCCCTCTCATTCCCCCCTGCTCTGGCGTCTCCCCCTCTCATTCCCCCCTTTCATTACCCTGCTCTGGCGTCTCCCCCCTCTCATTCCCCCCTGCTCTGGTGTTCCCCCCTCTCATTACCCCCTGCTCTGGTGTTCCCCCCTCTCATTCCCACTGCTCTGGTGTTCCCCCCCCCCTCTCATTCCCCCCCTGCTCTGGTGTTCCCCCCTCTCATTCCCCCCCTGCTCTGGTGTTCCCCCCCTCTCATTCCCTCTGCTCTGGCATTTCCCCTCTTATTCCCCCTGCTCTGGTGGTTCCCCCCTCTCATTCCCTCTGCTCTTGTGTTTCCCCCCTCTCATTCCCCCCTGCTCTGGTGTCCCCCCCCTCTCATTCCCCCCTGCTCTGGTGTTTCCCCTCTCATTCCCCCCTGCTCTGGTGTTCCCCCTCTCAATCCCCCCCTGCTGTGGCATTTCCCCCTCTCATTCCCCCTGCTCTGGTGTTTCCCCCATCTCATTCCCTCTGCTCTGGTGTTTCCCCCCTCTCATTCCCCCTGCTTTGGTGTTCTCCCCTCTCATTCCCCCTGCTCTGGTGTTCCCCCCTCTCATTCCCCCTGCTCTGGTGTTCTCCCCTCTCATTTCCCCCTGCTCTGGTGTTTCCCCCCCTCTCATTCCCCCTGCTCTGATGTTCTCCCCTCTCATTCCCCCTGCTCTTGCGTTTCCCCCTCTCATTCCCCCTGCTTTGGTGCTTCCCCCTCTCATTCCTCCTGCTCTTGTGTTTCCCCAGAGCAGAGCAAAAAAGAAGCGACCGATTATTATTTTTATAATGTAGTCAGTACGCTCTACACCACAAAATCATAGTTTTTCATTTGCCCAATAAAAATGCACTGCAAAAAAAAGAATTTACCAAGAATATTTGTGATATTTCTAGTCAAATGTCTAATTTCTATTCAAAATAAATCTCATTCATTTAAAATAAGACACCTAAAAGTAACTTGTATTTAGACTATTTTCACTTGTTTCACGCAAATTTTCACTTAAAATAAATAGAAGAATCTGCCAGTGGAGCAA
Source organism: Perca schrenkii (assembly GCA_025617405.1). Taxonomy (NCBI): domain Eukaryota; kingdom Metazoa; phylum Chordata; class Actinopteri; order Perciformes; family Percidae; genus Perca; species Perca schrenkii. The sequence goes on from JABUOV010000207.1 coordinate 29,220, forward strand.
TTTATTTATTTTTGCTTTTAATAATAATAATACAAGAAAAACCTTACATGTGTTACCATGTGCTCATGTGAAAAATCAGGTTAGTTGAAGAATCAGCAAAGTGTCATATTGAACTGCTGAGTCTGATTCAATTGAAACTTTGGGGACAGCTAGGGACAATGGAAGACTCCTAATTATTCGTCAGCAAAAATAAGAGAATAACATTACTTTTTTCAGACATCGGGAAGTCTTCCTTCCTCAATTTGTTTGAGTGTGCATGCGTCGACATCGCCTTGGCTGCATTTTGGGGATCCTTTTCAGCTCTCATAGACTTCTCAGGAGGCTGCCTAAGGCTTCGGTTGATAGTCGTTCTTGGGGTGTCACTGATGGAGAAAATTAATAATGGTCAAGTACAAGCACACCCAAGAAAGATACAAGTATCTTCAAGAGCTCCAGTATTTTTTAGAAATACCACACCCTCACCTCTCACTGCTCCTTGTGGGTTCAGAAGCATTCTGATGCCGTGAGAAGGACTCTGAGGAACTCCACCTCCGTTTCTGCAAAAGTGACTTTTGCAGACTCCTTCGGCTACGGCTAAATTATATGGTTAAAAAAATACATAATTTAAAAAGGACATTGCTATGACCGTTATTTCAAATGAAGTCTAATTCTCAAATTAGTGCGAATGATCATTTTGCATTGCAGTTTTTACTTAAAAAAAATTTATATATATATATATGATTTATATATATATATATCATGTGACATTTGTTGAGGTCTGTGCCAAACATTTTCTTATATCTGGTAGATGTGTAGTTCAGACTGCAGCTTTACAGTGCTTCATTTATACTGACAATATTGTATTTTTGATCATATTTAAATTAAATACCTCCGTCCATGAGTGGAAGACCCTGAGGAACCCCCACGCTGTCTTTGAGAACGGGATCTGGACAGACTCTCTTGGTCAGGGCTGAATGATCTGGTTTAGAAAAATAAAATAAAAAATAAATTTTCTACAGCAGGTATTGCAAATGAAGTATAATTCAAATTAGTGGGAATTATCATTTTGTGTCACAATTTCTATTTTTACTAGGTCAGTACATCAAACATTTTCTTACATCTGGAAGTTCTGCGTTTTTAGATGGTTTAGACACTGGGAAGGGTTAATATGTCAATAATTAAAAATTACTTTACACATATTTGGTTAGTCAACATAAGCAACATTAACATTTTACATTAACATAAATGGCATTCAATTCAAGTTGTAACCTTTCAGTTCTGGTATGGCCTACTAAACTTCTAAATATTTGATACCCAATCAAAGACAAAATTGGTTTCACACAACCACATACCAAACTGTGTATCTGTCATTTTGGGAGGAGTTGGAAGAACAAAGTCATCTGTAATAAATAGGCGACAGTCATAAAAAAAGTACTTAACTAGTAACTGTAGTGACTAATTGGCCGACACTGACATAGCCACAGTGGTGATTAAAATGCTACAATGATGTGTTCTGGATGTGCATACCTTTTGTACCCTCTTTTCTTGGCTTGATTCGTTAGTACTACTTGTTATTTTCTCCTTCAGGAGTGACAATGGGGTGCCTCCGTTTCAGATGCTCCCACATTGCTGTTGTGCTGGTGTGGTATGCCAACTCCATTGGGCAAAGAGTACAAATAACGACACCTTTAAGTTTGGGACGTTTGGGATTTGAAGTATTCCCATACCTTCCATGATTTAGGGCGAGCTTTTTGTTTAGGACTTTTTCTTTTATTGGGGTTTTTATTGGGGCTTTGTGGGGAATTCTGTGAAGAGGTTGCTGTTTCGTCCTCCATTCCTGAATGTTTTGGTCTCCCATGTGTGTGTGGCGAGCTGCGGCGAAGCATCGACGCAAAAAATGACATTGACGTCATTGACGCGCCGCTACAGGCCTAATAACTAAAAACTTCTAACATTAAAAGATTAACAGCTATTAGTGGATTTACTCTCATCTTCTTCTGTCACTTATCCTAGGCTGGTTAGTTCCTTTCACTGCCATGAAGCAATGGCATAAATACGTAGCCACTTTTATATGGTAGACAAACTGCCTTGTCCTTCAGTTTTTTCTCCTCAATCAGCTCTCGTTTTTGGTTCCCTCTTTCATCGTGCAGTACAGCAATGTTAATCAGTTTTGAGTCGCACGGACTGGTGAAGAAACTGTCCAAAGCGTTGAGACTGTACACATCACACACACGTCTGTTCTGGCCTTCTTTCCTTTACCAAGGCAAAGGCATGTCCCAAAAAAAAACATGAGTCCTTCTTTTTAGTTGACACAAATGTCCCAAGTGCTGCTGGTGAGACATGAATTTTTGCATTGTCCATTTCTGCTATCCTCTTCGATAGTTGTGCAATTGGGTTTTTTGCATTTCTGTTTTTGCAGGTGGTTTTCAAACTGGAAGGCAGAGATGTCATTCAAAGATTTTTCAAAGTGCCTTGCATCTTCAGCCAAGTGGATCAGGGCATGGACATTATAGGATGGAAAGATTGGGCTGTAGAACTTGGTAGATGTTCTATAAAAATATACTAGAAGCTCTTCAGCGTAGCCAATGGATGACATCTGTGTAATGCCATTGGAGTCCAACAGTACAGACATGGCAACTGACAGTGTCAAAAAGTGATGGTAAAAACTGTCTTGCAGAATGCCTCAGAGAACAACAGGTCCAGTATAGAGTAAAAACTGCCTGAATTCTGTCGCTTTCCATCTGTCCAGATCAGTTAGACTTCGTGGCTGTCGGGCAAATTCTCTTAGCACCTTTCCACTGAGGGACAAGAGTTTTGCTGAAATTTCTCCAATTTGCCTTGGGGACAGCCTACACTCTCTAGGTCCCTGTTTTAGAAAGTTCAGCAATCGTCTGACAACCCCTAGGCAGACAACATGCATATAGTGCAGCACAAACGGTTTTATGCACTGCAAGCCTGCAGCGATCAGGGGTGAGCAACCAGTTTGGTGGATGGGATATGCCTGTTTAATGAAGTCATCTTCGGTTCTTGAATCAATATTCTCCTGCGACTGGTAGTTGAATACAACCCTGTGACTTACATAATGTCCTTCAATGGTACACCGCTCACAGCTGCTGTAGGCATTGTGAGACTTGATGCATTTTAGGAATGCTCTCGCTGGGGCATGACAAATGAAAGAATTCACTTTTACATTTCATTTTCCATTTTGGAACTCAACCCCATGTTGTTGGAGTGCCTTCAGTTCTGTTAAAAAACTAGACGTGTAATCAGTAATGCTGTTTGGCTTTGCAGTTCCACAAAATAGTGCAACGATAAACTGCTCAAACTTTTTCACACTACAAAGAATGGGCCAAAATTGTACATTGGATGATTTAAACAATGGCACACCATCTATACTGAAATTTAGCAGTAGCTCATTTTCTGTTGAAAAGAAATCGGGATACTGTGAGCACATTTTCAAAAGTCCCGTCTCCACACCGAAGTAGAGGAACTGGCCATCACATAGATCCTTGACTTCTATTTGATGTGGAGTTCCTAACAGGGTTCTGGCATCTTTTGGCAGCCGGTGGCCATGTTTACATAACACCAAGAGCAGCTCATCAACCGATGTGCGCGTTGCCTTATTTTTTACAGCCCATTTTGCCAAATCACTTCTTAGATCACTTGATTCCTCCTCAGACAAAGTTCCAATTTCTGAATCACTTTCACCATCACTGTCTGGCGGGTGGTGATCATCTCGATACTCGTCTTTTCCTGTATCAGACTGCTCCTGTATCTGTATGTCTGTTGGGCTATCAGCAAAAGAGGGGCCTGGATTCTCATTTCTAGGGACCAGGATTCTCATCTGAGTCACTATACTCCACCAATGCGCGTAATTGTGCATTTTGTTGTCTCCATTTTTTGTGATACATCTGGGAGTGAAAATAAAAACTAAATATTTTTAAGCCAAACCAGTCAAACCGTAACTTACTACTCGTGAACTCGTACCAGATTGTTGTACTCCCAGTTACAGTTTTTGACGTCACACACACATAAACTATGGCGACCCCCGTTGATGCTGTACAGACGCCGTTTATTAACAGTGATAATTAGAAATAAATGGACATAAATAGGCTACGTAAAGTAACCTAGATAGCTACGGTCAACGTTAGTACGCTAGCTAGAAGGGTTTGTGGTGACTTTGCCTGGAATGCTACCAAGTCGTGAGTCGTGACTTGAAGTCGTAACTTATGGGCTAAAAACTGTTTCTGGAACGCAGCATTATTTTTAAAGTTTGTGGATGGAAAGTCTAGCACACACAAACACTCCCTAGCACACAACGGTGGTTCGCGGTTAAACTAGTCTGCCCTTACACGTACGTACGTGCACGCGCACACACACACACACACACAAACACACACACACACACACACACACACACACGGTTGGTGCTTAAGCTTGCACACAAAGGCGGTTTGCCGTTAAACTAGTCTGCCCGTACACACACACGCATGCACACACGCACACACAGAACGGCGGTTGATGGTTAGCTAGCACACAACGGCGGTTCACGGTTAAACTAGCTAGCTAGCTAGTCTGCCCATACACACAATTAACACAATATGTATTAATATATGGGCCAGAGTCAGGCACACTCCAAATTTATTTAGGAATTTTCTAGTTATAAATAAATTTGTCTTCAAAAACTTTGCTTACCGTTTGAGCTGTTACCCCCAAGTCCGAACTGGTCCAGAGAATCTGCTGTGGATTCACGCATGCGCAAGCGGGTGTTGTCTGGAACCGTCAGAGCCAATAGAATTCAGTTCTAGTCACCGCCTTTGTGTGATGGACAACCGCCCTCCTCCAATCAAGCCTTTGTATTGAACGATGTTCCAAAAAGATGAATCAAACTGGAGTTGCTCTCAAAGTATGCCGGGAGATGTAGAAAGCGTTTTTACTCAACAAACATTTAATTCAGAGTTTACCTTTCAACTTTGTATCATTATTCATGTATCAACACTTTTTCAATAGTTAATTGATCAGCATTGTTTGGATGTTGGAGCAACGTTATTTTTCTACTAATAAATTTCAACAAAATGTTTAAAAGTCATGGTTGTAAAAATAATGTTGACTTGATGTACAACTCAAAAATTGTTGATATTTCTATGTTGAATCCATAGTGAGTTAACAACACCACTTCAACTATTTGGTGTTCAACGTTGTTTTGACGTTGAATTAATGTTTTTTCATAAACTGACATTATTTCAACAACATTTAAACGTTTAATGTCAGTCGAATGCCAGCTGGGGAGGCTTTTATTGTGAAACAGTAAATGAAGAGTATTTGTCAGCGAGATTCACAGTTTTTTGTTCTTGGTGCTATTCAATAAAAACAGGAGCTGCTGATGCTCTGCTTCCTCTGCTGTCAATCAAACATGTTGACTGACACACGGTCAGAGGCTCAGAGACAAAGGAGCAATCCTGAGGCTTCTCTTTCAGAAGAAAAACACAATTAAAAAAACTAAATGTAAAAATCATGATGTCTTTTTTACTCTAAGAAGGTTACTTTATAACCTTTACTACTTGGTTTATATAATGATAATAAAAACTATCACCAGATTGTAAACTTTTCTTCTTATTTTGGTCTTTCACCTTTCTCCTTTTTTTTAGAGATCGGTGGTCAACATAAACATAACCATAAGATCAGAGTGAAGGAGACATATGAACGTGTGACTGAAGGAGTTGATCAAACAGGAAGTGGAACCCCCTTCAACAGGATCTTCACTGCGCTCTACATCACAGACGAACTGAGTGAAGAAGTTAATTCCCAACATGAGGTGAGGCAGCTCGAGACAGCTTCCAAGAAGAAGACCCTCCATGACTCTCCAATCAAGTGCTGTGACATCTTTAAAGCCTTACCTGACCAACAGAAACACATCAGAGTCGTTATGATGCTCGGCGTCGCTGGCGTTGGAAAAACCTTCTCAGTCCAGAAGTTCTGTCTGGACTGGGCCGAGGGTTTGGAAAACCAAGATGTGGATCTGGTGATTCCTCTTTCCTTCAGGGAGCTGAACTTGATCAAAGATGAGCAGTACAGTCTTCTGGAGCTGCTCCGTGTTTTCCATCCATCATTACAGGAGGTCACAGCAGAGGAGCTCGCTGGCTCTAAAGTTCTCTTCATCTTTGATGGCCTGGATGAAAGCAGACTTTACCTGGATTTCAACAACAATGAGGCTGTTTCTGATGTCACACAGAAGTCATCAGTCAACGTCCTGTTGACAAACCTCATCCAGGGGAAGCTGCTTCCCTCGGCTCTCGTCTGGATAACTTCCCGACCTGCAGCAGCCAATCAGATCCCTCCTGTGTGTGTTGACAGGGTAACAGAAGTAAGAGGCTTCACTGACACCCAGAAGGAGGAGTACTTCAGGAAGAGAGTCAGTGATGAAGAGCTGTCCAGCAGAATCATCTCCCACATCAAGACCTCCAGGAGCCTCCACATCATGTGTCTGATCCCAGTCTTCTGCTGGATCACTGCTACAGTTCTGGACCACATGTTGACTACAGACCAGAGAGGAGAGCTGCCCAAGACCCTGACTGACATGTACTCACACTTCCTGCTGGTTCAGACAAAGAGGAAGAACCTTAAGTATGCTGAGGGACATGAGACGAGTCCACAGGAGCTGACGGAGGCTGACAGGGATGTTCTTCTGAAGCTGGGGAGGCTGGCGTTTGAGCAGCTGGAGAAAGGAAACATCATGTTCTACCAAGAAGACCTGGAGCGCTGTGGTCTGGATGTCACAGAGGCCTCGCTGTACTCAGGAGTTTGTTCAGAGATCTTCAAAACAGAGAGTGTGATCTTCCAGAAAACAGTCTACTGCTTCGTTCATCTGAGTGTTCAGGAGTTTCTGGCTGCAGTCTACCTGTTCCACTGTTACACCAACAGGAACACACAGGTACTGGAGGACTTCCTGGAAAATGGAGATGATGATGATGATGATGATGATGATGATGATGAGGATGATGATGATGAGGATGATGATGACTACAGTGATGATGACCATTACCCATCTCTAGCAGACTTCCTGATGAAAGCCATGGACAAGTCCCTTGAAAGTGAAAATGGCCACCTGGACCTGTTTGTCCGCTTCCTTCATGGCCTCTCTCTGGAGTCCAACCAGAGACTCTTAGGAGGCCTGCTGGGTCAGACAGACAACAGTCCAGAAGTCATCCAGAGAGCCATCAACAACCTGAAGAAGATGAATGGTAAGTTGATCTCTCCTGACAGAAGCATCAACACCTTCCACTGTCTGACAGAGATGAACGACCACTCAGTCCATCAGGAGATCCAAGAGTTCCTGAAGTCAGAGAACAGATCAGAGAAGGAACTCTCTGAGATCCACTGCTCAGCTCTGGCCTACATGCTGCAGATGTCAGAGGAGGTTCTGGATGAGTTGGACCTGGACCAGTACAACACATCATGGGAGGGTCGACTCAGACTGATCCCAGCTGTGAGGAACTGCAGAAAGGCTCGGTAAGTCCAGTTTGTAACATCATTATACACTATTATAGAACTACTTACTCTATGTCACAGTTTCTGGTAAATGTGATGTAGGTAGGGTTGTGAAGATCCAGGACTTATCCACAAAATTTGAACACCAACAACTTCTCCGTCCCTCCCCCCTTTCTGCTAAACTCCAAAACACTCTCCTAAGCCCCTCCCCCCACAAGGGAGAATGAATGTGTGTGCATGAGCAGTGATTGACAGGGTCAGTTTCAGCAGATATGACAGAAAGTTAGTTTTATAAGTCTTATCTACTGCGTCTTTAACCTTTGCATTGGTTTATTTTGTCAGTGTATCTCAAGACAAGCAGTAGTGATGTAGTGACTATGTTTAGGTCACGAGGACCTTTCCCAAGACATGTAGTAGTGACTGCGTTTCAGTTGACGTTCGTTTTGATTTAAACAAAAAGATTTTCATTCATCTCAAATGCATAGACAGCAACACACTCCACTTCCTTTGTCTCCTTAGTGATCCATTTCTAAAGAAAGAAAATTCCTCCACGCACTAGTCACCCGTGCATTGGTTTATTAAGTCGATCAACGTTTCGGTCATGAGGACCTTTCTGAGGACACGTAGCTGTGACTACATTTCGGTCAATGTTTTGATAAGGTTACTGTGACCAAAACATCGACCGACCAAATAAACCAATGCAGAGTTGAGGTGTGTGCGGGAAAATCTGAAGGGGTTTTTAAGACAGCGAGCACTTCCTTCATTTAAATTTAAACATGGCAGGTGGCCAATCAGACGTCATCCTACCAAATCACAACTACCTACAAATACAATTATGATCAGCTAAATACATTCTTGAGTTGTTATGGTAAGCGCTGTTATTTAAAAATCTTACTTTTACACAACACTTTTTACACAACTGTGTTTATGCTCTCTTTGCCATTGTGTATTGTTTTCTCCTTGTTTTTTGTAATAGCTCACAATATGAAAAAGATATTCTGGTTGTGACCAGATGTTTTTCTATTTCAACATATTGCCATTGTTAGTGCTAGTATGCATTGAGTGTCTTTCTGTGCAATTTGTATTCATTATGATTTTTAAATCACTGACTTTACATCAATTGTGTACTTCCAGACTTCGTGAATGTTGGCTGTCAAAGACTCACTATGAACTTGTGGCTTCAGCTCTGAAGTCCAACCCCTCCCATCTGAGAGAGCTGGACCTGAGAGGAAGCAAGCTGCAGGACTCAGGAATGAAGCTGTTGTCTGCTGGACTTGAGAGTCCACACTGTAGATTGAAGTCACTTTCGTCAGTTCACTTACTGTCTTTTGCTTTTGTAGATCGTATGTTGACCAAAAATTTTAACATGACGCACAAACTGAAAATGATTATTAACCCTTTAAGCGCCAAAGTCGCAAAATTGCGACAGGACGCGGTACTGAATCAAACAGCTGTTTTCTCTGAATAGAGTGTTATATGTCATTCATACTCCCCTCCACTAGTTGGCAGACATCCTGTACTTAGACTTTAGCTCAGAAATACATCATGCTTCAATGCAAAATAATTAGGGACACGACGCGGTACTGAATCAAACAGCTGTTTTCTCCGAATATAGTGTAATTACGGTGCTCAACAAGCAGCGGGTGCTGCCGTGAGCCCCTCCCCCGTCCAAATGCCCTCACAAGCGGTCAGTCTCTCAGTAGCCTCGCGCTGCAGTCCCAGCCTGCAGTCAGAGCAGAGACACACACCACTCCACTACTTAGACCTTAGCTCAGAAATACGTCATGCTTCAATGCAAAATGTCCGACTAAATCCCATCCAAACTTGACTTTTTTTGTCAAAAGTGACTAGCGACTTTTTCTGGTGTTATTGGAAACTTTTGTGGTGTTTGGAGACTCGTGAAAGCACGTATCACTCTACAATTACTGGGCTCAATGAGCAGCAGGTGCTGCCGTGAGCCCCTCCCCCGTCCAAAAAAAAAAAAACTAACTAAAAAAACGCCTACTGTTTACATGAGTTTTGTGGTGTAGTAATAGTTCTAGTTTACGACTGTTGGCTTACAATTTACTTTTTCCCTGTTCATGTGATATGTGGACAACATGACAAATAGATGGAGGGGGGTAAATCTCATGAAATAAATTGAACTCTCTTTCAAAATATCAGGTATTTCATGGAATTTACATAATCCAATATGGCTGCCGCAATATAACGTCATAATATGCAAATTAGATGGAAAATTGTACCCCCTACATAAACGTCAGGTGATTCTGAATATTTGTTTCATTTACACTTTGTCTCTATCTCAAACCATTTTCAAGCCAGAGCCTTCTGAAATTTAGGTGTCAAAACCTAGTATTTTTAAAAATAAAACCCGGCGCCTAAAGGTTTAAAGGTCCTATGACATGCTGCTTTTTGGATGCTTTTATATAGGCCTTAGTGGTCCCCTAATACTGTATCTGAAGTCTCTTTTATTTATGCCTTAGTGGTCCCCAAAATACTGTATCTGAAGTCTCTTTTATTTATGCCTTAGTGGTCCCCTAATACTGTATCTGAAGTCTCTTTTATATAGGCCTTAGTGGTCCCCTAATACTGTATCTGAAGTCTCTTTTATATAGACCTTAGTGGTCCCCTAATACTGTATCTGAAGTCTCTTTTATATAGACCTTAGTGGTCCCCTAATACTGTATCTGAAGTCTCTTTTATATAGGCCTTAGTGGTCCCCTAATACTGTATCTGAAGTCTCTTTTATATAGACCTTAATGGTCCCCTAATATTGTATCTGAAGTCTCTTTTATATAGACCTTCGTGGTCCCCTAATACTGAATCTGAAGTCTCTTTCCCGAAATTCAGCCTTGGTGCAGAATTACAGCCACTAGAGCCAGTCCCACAATTAGCTTTCCTTAGGATGTGCCATTTCTGTGTCTATAGCTTTAAATGCTATTGAGGAGGAGAGAGGGGGCAAGGTGGATGGTGGGAGTGTGGCCTTGACCAGCTTGCTGCCACGGTTGTATTTCCTCATGGGCGGGCCAAATTCTCTGGGAAGATGTGGGTGGCGGGCAAAGCAGAGAAAGGGGAGGTAACCTTTCCCCTTATGACGTCATAAAGGGAAGATTCCAGGTTGGCCCATCTGAGCTTTCATTTTCTCGAAGGCAGAGCAGGATACCCAGGGCTTGGTTTACACCTATCATCATTTTTAGCCAGTGGGGGACCATAGGCAGGCTGGGGGGCAATAGGCAGGCTGGGGGGCCATAGGCAGGCTGGGAGAATGCATATTAATGATAAAAAAATACTCATAAAGTAAAATTTTCATGCCATGGGACCTTTTAAGGCATTAATCTTCTCATTTTAACGTAGTTTGGTCTGAAAATGTTCCCTCAGTTTGTCTAATAGATCCCTCACAAGATGGGGGGAAAAGCCAATTTTCCTTGTACAGAGAATTGATAAACGGGTTGATGTTTGTAAAATGTTGTTCCACTCCTGTTCAAAGGCTGTTCAAAGATGTCGAATATTGGCATAACCTGGCATACAGAGTCCAGAATATCACCAAAAACTTATTTTGTGATGCAGTTATGGAGAAACAATATTCTGGCATCAGCTCTAGTGAGTTCCCAAAGTTTTTGGTATCTGTTGCTTGATATTGTGCAACAAAAACTCTGTTTACTCTTCATCTTAGCAAACATACAGTATGTTATGAAATAATGACAATCGGACATTTAATAATACATTTTTCTGCAAAATGTGAAGGAATTTATCTTGCAGAAATCTGTTTTTGTAAAGCAGAACAAAAACAACAGGGGTTTGTGTCTAACATTTTCTTCAGAATATGTTATGTTTGTGTTGTAGATGGTGGTAGAAAGAATCTCTCTGACTGAGGTATTATTTCTTTATTGACAGACTGGCCAATTCTGGACTGACAGAGATCAGCTGTGCTTCTCTGGTCTCAGTTCTGAAGTCCAACCCCTCCCATCTGAGAGAGCTGGACCTGAGCAGAAACAACCTGCAGGATTTAGGAGTGAAGCTGCTGTCGGCTGGACTGCAGAGTCCACAATGTACTCTGGAGACTCTCGGGTCAGACAACAATTAATTAGCTCTTTTAGTGAGCCACATAATGAAGTTTAGTTTGATTTAAATAGGCAAATATGATGCTGTTTTACACAAAGGCTGAAACCAATGTCTGGACTTCATCACGCTTTAGCTTTGCGTAAGAAACACCATATATTTAGGCTACTGTTAGTTACTGTACCTCCAAGATTGCCATACTAAACATAAGATTGTTGTTGTCATGATAACTGTAGTACAATCCGGTCTGTTACGGCTACCTCAAAATGACCTCAAACACTGAACATAACGGACACAGTACCAGGAGAGAGGTTAACTGCATGTAAATCAAACTGTTCTTTCTCCTAACTCGTCGAATACTCACTCTTGGTCAGTGTCTATCTCCATGATGACATCGTATGAAGAGAGACAACAGAAGAGAGTAGTATGAAAGACTGAAACTCCTCGTAAGGGGGGCAGGTTGGACTTTTGCCCAAGAGACCGGGCCCATATCCCGTTCTTGTCCCGTATGTCACTCAAAAGTATTTTTAAAACCCAATCCGCGATCTTTCCCTAACCAGAAGTGGTTTTACCCTGCATGTTGAAAACAGACGCCAACGTGTTACCCAAACCATCAAATATCTCCGTGGTTGAGATGACTTTGGAATTGGAAAGCCCCCTGCGTCTTAATGAGACCAAAGGACACTTTTTGCGTCAGTTACAAACGCAAATTTGGGCAGCGCTCAGCTGGCGGTATAACTTTACATTCAGAGTTGAAATCAAGGAGCTTTTACGGCATCATTTGGAGTTGTTGAAGCATGAAACATTTTATTGTGAAGAACAGAAGTACGGTAGCGGATGTGTTGACAGCATTGATGTTCTTTTTGGGCAACTTGTTAATACGGTTTACACCCTGAAAAATCTAGCACCGCTAACACGGTTAATTAAAATAAGATAATACCTTCTTACACAAGGGTTACAGAAACAAAGAGACATTCACAAAGAAATATAAAAACAAGACATGGGGTGTTAAGACATCAGCTGACTGTGGTGTTAATTTTGTGCTGTTCAGTATGGCTATTGCAGAGGGGATGAAGGATTTCTTTCTTTTCCTTAAAACACCTGCCTGATCGGTGTTAGCCTTCTTTAGCCAACTCTTGTAAAGACAAAGCTTGAATAAATGGTTAAAATTATATTCTGTTAGAGAGTAGGGTGAGTAAGAACTTACACTTTAGTTTGACTTTAATTTGACACCATTACATGATCATTTATATCTGTGTTTAAACAGAAATATTGTGAAAGAATGTTAGCCAAAAAGCTAACCAATGGTACATTATGCAATTAAATTGGACTATAATTTTGATTTTGCTAAATGTTTCCTTTTTATTCAGATTGAGTGACTGTGGTTTGTCAGAGATCAGCTGTGCTTCTCTGGCCTCAGCTCTAAAGTCAAACCCCTCCCATCTGAGAGAGCTGGACCTGAGTCACAACAACGAGCTTCAGGATTCAGGAGTGAAGCTTCTGTGTGAATTTCTGGAGAGTCCACACTGTAGACTGAAGACTGTGAGGTCTGTCTACTTACTGTTTTATTGTTGATCTCATATCTTGACAATGGTCTTCTTATTTCCTCTATGAAGAATACAAGTAATTCAATTTAACTACAACATGTCTTTAACTGATAACCAACGAAAACACTGGAGATGTTAAATATCTGCAAAATAAACCAGGAATGGTCAGGCTTTTTTGATGACTTTGTTCGCCATACAAGCAGCCTGAGATCCTCTGGTATGTTCGTATTAATAATTCCCAAGTTAGGTCTTAAAACCAGAGGACACTTTGCAGCCATTACCCTGAACTCTGAATCAACCTGCCAGATTAGAAATATGTGACAGGCTTACATGGAATTTTGGCTGAAACCGGAGTGTTTATCCTGTAATTACAGACTTAATCACTGTGAACTACCGGGGATCTGCTGTGCTTCTCTGGCCTCAGCTATGAAGTCCAACCCCTCCCATCTGAGAGAGCTGGACCTGAGCTACAACAGCCTGCAGGATTCAGGAGTGAAGCTTCTGTCTGCTGGACTGCAGAGTCCACACTGCAGACTGGAGACTCTGAGGTACAACACATCTCTTCTAAATTCGAGTCGCTCTTTTTTGATTTCCCATTGTCAAAACTTACAGATAGTACCTGGTAATTATTTTGGTATCACCTCGATCGATGTTTCAAACGAGCCGCTACATACATTGGTCATAGAATTGTCCCTAGCATTAAACAAGACATCTTTTGAAATAGTCAAGCTACCGTCAATAGAAACTGCAATGTTTTTATTCACTCTACCAAGATATTTTGAAAAAAACAGCCTGCAAAACTTCGCCATACATCTGTGCAGATAAAACATTTTTCTCTTTGGTTGCTGATGAAAGAATCAAGCGAGTGTCACAATGAAGATTGTCATGGCAGTTTAACATGGCATGTCAGCTGAGAATCCAGCCTACACCGAGCAGACAATATTCACAATGGGGTACGTCAAAAAAAAAAGCAGCTGGTACCACAAGTCAAGTTGAGTCAAGGTGGAAACTTAGCATTCATAAAAAATGGCCACATTTAAAGGTAACATGAAAAGCCTGCCGTCACAGAGGACAGACTCTGACAGCTGAGGACCTTCTGTACAATCAGTGCAGACACGTTCCACACATGCACCATAGAAAACATGATGGCGACCTCCTGACAGCAGGAACAAGATCTTTGTTTCATGTGTTTGGCGGAAAAACATTTCCATTAAAAAATTCCCTTTCTGCAGGTTGATTTGCTGTCTTCTGACGGAAGGAAGTTGTCTTTCTCTAGCCTCAGCTCTGAAGTCCAACCCCTCCCATCTGAGAGAGCTGGAGCTGAGCTTTAACAAGCTGCAGGATTCAGGAGTGAAGCATCTGTGTGATGTTATGAAGAGTCCACATTTCAGACTGGAGACTCTGAGGTAAAAACACTATAAATAAAATGAACATACGTATGTATAAATGCCAACACCATAAGCCCATCATACACGTCTTTCCCCAAAACAAAGCTTCTTAGGAGCCCTCCAGAAAACTCTGGTACTTGCCCCATGTTCTAGTATAGACATCCAATCGGGAAAACTATTTTTGTTGACATTTTTGTAAACAGCTTTGTTGACAGCCTCCCTTCTTTCTTCTATCCTCTTTTAATAATCTATCTGGCTTTCATTAAACTGTCTGGACCCAGCATATTATGTGCTTATCCATCCCACTGAGGATTGAACATCTCCCAGAACAAATAATCTCGGGCTGAATGAAACCTGGGTCCCTGCAATCCGACATAGGTTATCATGCATCCTGGTCCACAATTCCTGCAGGTTATCACAGGACAGTGATGGTTTGATAAAATCCTCTTCTTTGCAGGTTAAAGGACTGTAAGATCACAGATGACGGCTGTACTTCTCTAGCCTCAGCACTGGATTCCAACCCCTCCCATCTGAGAGAGCTGGACCTGAGTAACAACTACAGGCTGCAGGGTCCAGGAGTTGAGCTGCTATGTGATCTTATGGAGAGTCCAAACTGTAGACTGGAGACTCTGGAGTAAGTAGAGGGTTCAAGTTCGTTCATGCAGATGAGCCCATTTATTGTTTTCAGGTTGTATTTTAGATTCAACCAGTCCTCCAAACCCTCCGAGGATATGGGTGATTCATTTTGGCACCACTTTGACAGTGAATAACTTTACATCTGAAGCGTTTTAAGACTCATAAGATCCATAGCAACATTTCATAAATCAGCGCCCCTAGTGATGGAAGGAAATAAGTCCTCATATCTAAACCAGAGAAGGTAATCGTTGCAGTTTTAAACACATCATTAGGGTAAAACCTACTACCTCTGCCGACCAGCACTATGTTTGCTGAGAATGTGGACTGTATTAAAGGACAAGTGAAGACTCACTTGTTCAGGCTAGCTTTTGGGTAGTCTATGTCTTTTATTTATTGATAATTTTATCTGCTGTATTTGTATTTTATTCTACTGACTATTTTTCTACGATGTTTTTATCATCTATGCACATTGTAAAGCACTTTGTGACCCTGTCTGTGAAAAGCACTGTATGAATAAATTTTACTTACTTTTTTATTTACTTGTGAAACAGTCCCAGTTTGGTTGGGTTTAGACACCACAACTACTTTAGTTTCGAAAAGATGGTGGTTTGGGTTGTATCGTTAGTTCGACATTAGTGTGTCTGAAATGTATCTGCGTATTTATTTCTCTGTTCTTCAGTGTTAAAGGTTCTCCCGCCACATTGACTGGAGTCCGGAAGATGAGTGATTTGGAGGAACAGGACAGACGAGATTGTCCAAGTTCTGGACTGAGTGACCGGTCTAAATATCCTCCATGCTTCAGTAATGAACCTGGACCCTCAGACACAAAGTAAGATATTGTTCTTACTTTAAGCGGACCGGAATTATTTACATAAAGAAATGAAATGCAATAAGGTACCTTAGTGCGATAATTAACCCTCTGAGGACAAAAGACGCACCAGTGCATCCAAACAATATTTAACAAAACTCCAACTCCAAAAGCGATATTACAAAATTTCATTTCAAACATTTTTACCTTGTTAATCATATGTAACCTCACCATAGAAACATGAGACAGAAACTAATTTCAAGCACCAAAACAAGTTATACAACACATCATAAGATAAAAGTTCCTATGACATGCTGCTATTTGGATGTTGTTATATAGGCCTTAGTGGTCCTCTAATACTGTATCTGAAGTCTCTTTTATATAGACCTTAGTGGTCATCTAATACTGTATCTGAAGTCTCTTTTATATAGGCCTTAGTGGTCCCCTAATACTGTATCTGAAGTCTTTTTTATATAGACCTTAGTGGTCCTCTAATACTGTATCTGAAGTCTCTTTATATAGACCTTAGTGGTCCCCTAATACTGTATCTGAAGTCTTTTTTATATAGACCTTAGTGGTCCTCTAATACTGTATCTGAAGTCTCTTTTATATAGACCTTAGTGGTCCCCTAATACTGTATCTGAAGTCTCTTTTATATAGACCTTAGTGGTCCCCTAATACTGTATCTGAAGTCTCTTTTATATAGACCTTAGTGGTCCTCTAATACTGTATCTGAAGTCTCTTTTATATAGACCTTAGTGGTCCCCTAATACTGTATCTGAAGTCTCTTTTATATAGACCTTAGTGGTCCCCTAATACTGTATCTGAAGTCTCTTTTATATAAGTCTTATTCCCAAAATTCAGCCTTGGTGCAGAATTACAGCCACTAGAGCCAGTCCCACAATGAGCTTTCCTTAGGATGTACCATTTCTGTGTCTGTAGCTATTGATGAGGAGAGAGGGGGGGCAAGTTGGAGGGTGGGGATGTGGCCTTGACCAACTGCCACTTTGCTCGCTTTGAAAGCCATGATGCTCTCTCTCTCATGGGGGGGGCAAATTCTCTGTGCGGGCAAAGCAGAGAAAGGGGAGGTAACCTTTCCCCTTATAAGGTCATAAAGGGAAAATTCCTCCTCTTGTGGTGCGAGATAGTTGATTGTGATATATGATCTCAACTCTAGATGGGAGAAATTCCCACACATTGGACCTTTAAGACTAATGTCAGAGAATAACTGCTGTATTTGTGTTTATTTCTTCAGGGTTACTGGACGAGAGTGCACGGCTTCACCTGACGGACACGAAGCCAGTGAGTAAATATCTTAAAGAAAAATAAAGTGTTAATAAAGCAGAAGAATAACTGGAAGATTGTCTGATTAATCCTGGTTACCACAGCACATCTGTTGCTTTGTTCTGTTCCATGTTGCATGTTGGGTAATGGTCCAGACACACCGAGCCGATAATTGGCCATCGGACAGTCTGGCGAGGTCGGTGACATGAGTCTGTTAGACACCTCCCCTGGCCCTGATTGGTGCATCTGAACAGTTAGACACCCTCCCTGGCCCTGATTGGTGCATCCGAACAGTTAGACACTCCCCCGTACACACTCCCCTTGGCCCTGATTGGTGCATCCGAACAGTTAGACACCTCCCCTGGCCCTGATTGGTGCATCTGAACAGTTAGACACCTCCCCTGGCCCTGATTGGTGCATCTGAACAGTTAGACACCTCCCCTTGGCCCTGATTGGTGCATCTAAACAGTTAGACACTCCCCCTTAGACACTCCCCTTGGCCATGATTGGTGCATCTGAAAAGTTAGACACTCCCCTTGGCCCTGATTGGTGCATCTGAACAGTTAGACACTCCCCCTTAGACACTCCACTTGGCCCTGATTGGTGCATCTGAACAGTTAGACACTCCCCTTGGCCTTGATTGGTGCATCAGAACAGGGAGCGGTGGATTTTTTTAAATCTCACTATAGACTTTAAATGACCTGCTTCATGTAGTTCTACTGGAACATAGGGTCAGTTTCAGCAGATATGACAGAAAGGTAGTTGTATAAGTCTTACCTACTGCACCTTTAAATTAATTTTGCTACATGTAGGTTTATGTGACAATAAAGTACCTTTACATCTGCTGTGTCTTCTTCTCTCCAACAGATCTGTCCACGTCAGAGACAGACCTCGATGTGTGTGAGGACAGAAGAGAGGATCAGCTGAGTCCTGATGGTCCAGAGACGTTTAAGCAGCAGATTGTGTGTGGAGATCACAACACAAATGTCAGTTCTTCACTTTAACATTTTTTTTATTCGTCACTATTTTTTCCTTCCTCATACCGATTCCGATACCTTAACTTGCGTATCTGTTTTTTTATGTTTATATGATTATTTGTCGGCATTTTAGGCCTTTATTTGTATTGGACAGCTTAAACATGAAAGGGGAGAGAGAGAAAGGGGGGATGACATGCAGCAAAGGGCCGCAGGTCAGATATCGGCCTGTATAAGTACTGTATGCTTAAAATAATAATATTTGTTAACAGCTTAATTTTCTACTAACCCTGTTTGATGGGACTTCTATCAGAGAATGAATGTCATATAACTTTATATTTGAGTCTATTTTGACAGTCAGTCATAACAGAAAAAGAATTGAAATTAATTTAAATTAAACTACTTTTAAAGTAGATTTTTTTCTGGTTAAATTACTTGGTATTTGATCGGAGACTCGCAGCATACACGCTGATAGCGATATCAGCTTTTTATGGCCGTATCGGAGGCTTTCTGATACTGGTTAGAGGATGGATACCCAGCTGGGTTTGGACAGATATGATATATATTAGAAATGTTTGGGTTTGTGTCGGGCTCTGTCACATCAGCGCGATGAGGCATTGAACATTTTAAATTTAAAACAGCCTATTATGTAGGTAGCCAATGGACCTGTTTCACTAGATGCAAAGGTTCTGTTTTGTGATTAAAATGAATTTAGAATATTACCCTAACATACTTCTTCCTGTGTGTGGAAATTAGTTTATGTAGCTGTGACAACAAAACACGTGCATGTGTGCTGATGTCTCATCTTTTGACATTTTTGAATGCCTTCCTACAGCTGCTTAATAAAAGATTTCCACACAAACAAACGTACGTATTTAGTCATTCTGACTGGTTGTGAAGTGATGGATACAGAGTAAAGAGCACATAAAGCAGAAAGTGAAGAGACAGAACTGGGATAGTTTCTAATCAACTCTTTTTGTTCTGTTTTTATTTCAGGACACCATGCATTTCACACCTGAGCTGCTGAATAAGTGTGAACAGACTTCATACAGGTAACTAAATCATATAACGCAGAATACTTCAATCTTAAACTGAGTCAACTGCTTTCAACAATCGGGGTCCTATTTTAACGATCTAAGAGCAAGGCGTGAAGCGCCTGCTGCACGTGTGTTTAGGTTGGGTCCAAATCCACTTTTGCTAGTTTGACGGCTGAAAAAATGGTCCGTGTGCTGGGTGCATGGTCCTAAAGGGTTGTCCTTAGTGTCTTCATTAATCAGAGGTGTGTTTAGGGTACATGGTCCTAAAGTGTTGTCCTTAGTGTCTTCATTAATCAGAGGTGTGTTTAGGG
This sequence comes from Perca schrenkii, assembly GCA_025617405.1. NCBI lineage: Eukaryota > Metazoa > Chordata > Actinopteri > Perciformes > Percidae > Perca > Perca schrenkii. Next base: position 48,731 of record JABUOV010000207.1, read on the forward strand.
TGCATGGTCCTAAAGTGTTGTCCTTAGTGTCTTCATTAATCAGAGGTGTGTTTAGGGCGCATGGTCCTAAAGGTGTATACTTAGTGTCTTCATTAATCAGAGGTGTGTTTAGGGTACATGGTTCTAAAGGGTTGTCCTTAGTGTCTTCATTAATCAGAGGTGTGTTTAGGGTGCATGGTTCTAAAGGGTTGTACTTAGTGTCTTCATTAATCAGAGGTGTGTTTAGGGTACATGGTCCTAAAGGGTTGTTCTTACTGTCTTCATTAATCAGAGGTGTGTTTAGGGTACATGGTCCTAAAGGGTTCTTAGTGTCTTCATCAATCAGAGGTGTGTTTAGGGTGCATGGTCCTAAAGCAGGGGTCATCAACTAGATTTTTCCAAGGGCCAGAATTTTTCTACACAGACACTCTGGGGGCCGGACTTTCAAATAAAGAAAATAAAATTAATTTAAACCTAATACGCCTATTTGTGTTCGCAATTTTCACTTTCTTACTGAATTAATGCTATATTTCTTTAGATGTATTAGTGTGAGAAAACTCCTAAAAAACATGGAAACTCCATAATGATAACTGGCTCTTTAACTAGAAAAAGATCTCAGACTAGGAGGCAGTTCACTGAGGAGTGATGGTTAAAGTCTGTGATTATGGAAACATTGTTGTAGTAAGCAGCGTCCTGATTGGTGGAAAATGCTTGCAGAAAGAAACAGTGCTTGTCAGGTTGCAAAATAATACAACCAGCATCATCATTCAAGTGCATATTAAGTAGCCATGTATTTGTTCTCGGTGCGCGGAGAGAGAGGGAGAGAGGGGGAGAGAGAAAAAGAGAGGGGTGTGCTCATACAAAAAATATTTAGAGACCGACAGCCCCGTTAACATTCCCTGATGTCGATATTTGCCGTGTGTAATGCGCACAGCGGTTTTATGTTTTCTATATTTTTTATTTGCTCTCACGATCGCTCTCACTGCCATGGTTGCAACTGAAATAAAAGGCTAAAGCAACGACAGTTTATGGAAAGTACAAGTGTAATTATGGTCAGATATTGTGCCTGACTGGTGGGGAAGTGATATTGATACGAGTTGTGCGCATCTACAGCGTCGGCAATTTCGGTTTTTTTTGCCAGCTTTCCTTCCCCTTTTAGGAAGCAGCGACTGTATTGCATTTTGCCTGTAAAACCATGTATGTGTTCATTTTTATGTAGAATTATAGTTTGCTCTTCTTATGTAAAATATGTGGCTATTGTTGGTCATGTTGTGCAAACATCACCTCTTTAATGTGAACAGGCGCCGCTGGATTGGGAAACCCTGGGTTGATTGAACTAGTTGATAACCAGCGTCATGACACAGTTTATGCGGGACCGCGGTGGTTAGGTTAGGTGAAGCCGGGGAACTGAAATAAATCCAGGGCATGTTGATCTTGCTTCGTAGTACAGGGCGCGGTTCCTCCTCGTCTGTGACGTTTTTGACATTGCCATTTTTGTTTTGCTGCGACTGTAAAAGCTAACCCATCCCGCTGCTAGGTTTGAGGAAGGTGACGAGACTGCACAACTACGTTTGATTGGGTGAAACACAGTCACGTGGTAGAGGCTTTAGCGGAAGTCTCTCTCTGTCAAAATAAAACATTAAAATGAGGCGTACGCGGGGGATAAAAAACAATGACCCGTAGAATACCAAAGAGGTAAAAAGAAAAGTAACGAGCTCATTGTAGCCTAATGTAGCGGAGTAAGAGTACAGTTTCTTCTTCACAAATCTACTCAAGTAAAAGTAAAAAGTATAGTGATTTAAAACTACTCCTAGAAGTATCATTTTTTCAAAAACTTACTCAAGTAAATGTAACGGAGTAAATGTAACTCGTTACTACCCACCTCTGGCGGTGTGTGTGTGTTTTAACGCACACACATCTCGGCTCATCTGTGTGTGTGGAGCTTGGGCATCGTTATACAAAATCCCAGCATGTGAATAGAGATGCAAATACAGGGGGCTGGGTTTTTGCTCTAAATGTTTGAAATGATATATAACACTACGCATTTTTTCCTCTTTACATTTTGTGAATTCATGATTATTCTGCAGGCCAGACTAAAAGCTTTGGCGGGCCGGATGTGGCCCGCGGGCCGCCAGTTGACGTTGGCTGTCCTAAAGGGTTGTCCTTAGTGTCTTCATTAATCAGAGGTGTGTTTAGGGAGCATGGTTCTAAAGGGTTGTCCTTAGTGTCTTCATTAATCAGAGGTGTGTTTAGTGTGCATGGTTCTAAAGGGTTGTCCTTAGTGTCTTCATTAATCAGAGGTGTGTTTAGGGTGCATGGTCCTAAAGGGTTGTTCTTAGTGTCTTCATTAATCAGAGGTGTGTTTAGGGTGCATGGTCCTAAAGGGTTGTTCTTAGTGTCTTCATTAATCAGAGGTGTGTTTAGGGTGCATGGTTCTAAAGGGTTGTCCTTAGTGTCTTCATTAATCAGAGGTGTGTTTAGGGAGCATGGTTCTAAAGGGTTGTTCTTAGTGTCTTCATTAATCAGAGGTGTGTTTAGGTTGCATGGTTCTAAAGGGTTGTCCTTAGTGTCTTCATTAATCAGAGGTGTGTTTAGGGAGCATGGTCCTAAAGGGTTGTTCTTAGTGTCTTCATTAATCAGAGGTGTGTTTAGGGAGCATGGTCCTAAAGGGTTGTTCTTAGTGTCTTCATTAATCAGAGGTGTGTTTAGGGTACATGGTTCTAAAGGGTTGTTCTTAGTGTCTTCATTAATCAGAGGTGTGTTTAGGTTGCATGGTTCTAAAGGGTTGTCCTTAGTGTCTTCATTAATCAGAGGTGTGTTTAGGGAGCATGGTCCTAAAGGGTTGTTCTTAGTGTCTTCATTAATCAGAGGTGTGTTTAGGGAGCATGGTCCTAAAGGGTTGTTCTTAGTGTCTTCATTAATCAGAGGTGTGTTTAGGGAGCATGGTTCTAAAGGGTTGTTCTTAGTGTCTTCATTAATCAGAGGTGTGTTTAGGGTACATGGTTCTAAAGGGTTGTTCTTAGTGTCTTCATTAATCAGAGGTGTGTTTAGGTTGCATGGTTCTAAAGGGTTGTCCTTAGTGTCTTCATTAATCAGAGGTGTGTTTAGGGAGCATGGTCCTAAAGGGTTGTTCTTAGTGTCTTCATTAATCAGAGGTGTGTTTAGGGAGCATGGTCCTAAAGGGTTGTTCTTAGTGTCTTCATTAATCAGAGGTGTGTTTAGGGAGCATGGTCCTAAAGGGTTGTTCTTAGTGTCTTCATTAATCAGAGGTGTGTTTAGGGAGCATGGTCCTAAAGGGTTGTTCTTAGTGTCTTCATTAATCAGAGGTGTGTTTAGGGAGCATGTTTCTAAAGGGTTGTTCTTAGTGTCTTCATTAGTCAGAGGTGTGTTTAGGGCGCCGGGTTCTAAAGGGTTGTTCTTAGTGTCTTCATTAATCAGAGGTGTGTTTAGGGAGCATGTTTCTAAAGGGTTGTTCTTAGTGTCTTCATTAATCAGAGGTGTGTTTAGGGAGCATGGTCCTAAAGGGTTGTTCTTAGTGTCTTCATTAATCAGAGGTGTGTTTAGGGAGCATGGTCCTAAAGGGTTTTTCTTAGTGTCTTCATTAATCAGAGGTGTGTTTAGGGAGCATGGTCCTAAAGGGTTGTTCTTAGTGTCTTCATTAATCAGAGGTGTGTTTAGGGAGCATGGTCCTAAAGGGTTGTTCTTAGTGTCTTCATTAATCAGAGGTGTGTTTAGGGAGCATGTTTCTAAAGGGTTGTCCTTAGTGTCTTCATTAATCAGAGGTGTGTTTTGGGCGTAACATGCAATCAACCAATCAGAGATCATCTCCCATTCCCTTTAAAAGCCAGGCGCGTTTGGACCTTGGAGCATTGCTGTTATGATGGAGGATTTGCACCGTAATATTTAGGGCCCGAGCGCCGACAGCAGCGAAGGCACTATTGAAACTAAAGGAATTATTATTTCTTCCGTCAAATGAATTGGCTTTTTGAGGGCCTTAACATATTCAAAAACTCACCAAATTTGGCGGTCGCATCAAGTCTGGTGAAAATGTATTTTAAGGGTTTCGGGAATAGGTGCACAAAAATGGCTCGCTAGCGCCCCCTAGAAAGTTAAAACAATTGAGCCCCTGCAGTGCGTTTAACGTAGACTCACGAAACTTGGTACACATATGTAACATGTCAAGACGTACAAAAAACTTCATTAGAGCCATACCCTAAACCCAACAGGAAGTCCGCCATTTTGATTTCAAAGTTTGAAATTAGTGCGATTTTGGCCATTTCCACATGTCGTACTTTAACGAACTCCTCCTAGAGATTTCATCCGATCAACTTCAAACTCGGTCTGTGACATCTTAAGATGTTAAAGATGAAAAGTTGTTAAAAGAAAAACTTTTCGTCAGATGGTGTGGGCGTGGCGTGGCGGCCATTTTGAGTGTTTAGCGATGAACAAAGAAGTTGTTGTAACTTGAGTGTATGTTGTCATATCTGCCCGAAATTTGTCACGATTGACAAGGGTCCAGGCCTGAGGACAAATACAGGCCAAAATTGACTTTTGGTCATAGCGCCCCCCGCTGGCACCAGGAAATCTGCCTTATGTGACAAACATAGTCCGATTTACATGAAACTCAGAATGTGTGGTCTACGTGTGATACTGAGCCGCCCCCTATAATATGACCACGCCCACTTACCGTTAAAGGTAGAGTCTTGTGTGAGGTGTCAATGAACTCAGCAGAGACTTCCTTATTCATTGGTGATGGTTTGACCCGCCCCCTATGCTTTAGCCACGCCCCTTTCCACAGCTAATGAACCATATGATGTAGAGTCTTGTGTGAGGTATCATTGAACTCGGCGGGGAGTTCCCTTTTCATTGTTGATTCGTCTGAGTGCTGCGCAAATGCACGGTCGCAAGGAGCGGCATCCACCGGTAAACCCGACGCGCGTCGATGCGCGAGGACCCGTCCATCGCTGCTCGCAGCTTTAATTTTATGTTTAATCTTCTGCGTGTGTGTGTGTGTGTGCTGCTGTGCATGAGCCTAGGAGCATTTTACTAATACTCTGTTAAAATAACAATAAAATGCTGCGTTATTGACTTTAGACCAGGTTTTTGTTGGTCAATGGCGTGATCACTTCCCGCTGCCTCAAGATAGCAATACTCCCAGAATGCACCTGAACACACCTCCCTGTAAGACCATCACACCCAGAATGCACCTGAACACACCTCCCTGTAAGACCAGCACGCCCAGAATGCACCTGAACACACCTCCCTGTAAGATCGGCATGCCCAGAATGCACCTGAACACACCTCTCTGTAAGACCAGCATGCCCAGAATGCACCTGAACACACCTCTCTGTAAGACCAGCATGCCCAGAATGCACCTGAACACACCTCTCTGTAAGACCAGCACACCCAGAATGCACCTGAACACACCTCTCTGTAAGACCAGCATGCCCAGAATGCATCTGAACACACCTCCCTGTAAGACCAGCACGCCCAGAATGCACCTGAACACACCTCCCTGTAAGCGATATTACAAATCCCACTATGGCCACACCAAGACCCGCCCTTCAATAGCAGAACTGCATGTCAGATTGTCAAACAGCTTCAGAATCTTCTCCACACACTCTCTTTCACTTCAAATTCTTTCAGTTCTTACACTTCACTTTTAAAGGTGCCCTAGCTGCCACATGTATTTCATGACTTTGTGGTGATGTCTGAAGGTCTACCATGGACTCTGTAACCATGGTTACCTTGTTTCAAGCCATTCTACCGTGGTATAAAAAGCCTGCAGGAAGACTCAGCTCGATTTCTGCCAGTTCTCATTAATATTCAACGAGCTAAGCTGTCTGAATCTGATTGGCTAACAGCTAGCCAATGAGAGCCTGGCTCTCAGAATCCTACCCAGCCCAACTGGGCAAGCTCATGAATAGTAATGACCTCAAGCAGTATGATGTCAGACTGACAAGCTGTTGTGATTGGTCTGATTTCTCTGCTTATTTCTGTTCAGTGGCTAGAGCTGACAGAGGAGGTAGCAGTTCATGTTCACATTCACCACATAACACAAACATATATGGGCCTGAGAGATTTAAAAAAAATGCAAGTAAAAACAGTTTTGTATGGCAGGGCACCTTTAACAGTCATATGCTTCACACTCCTGCAGCTGCTGCTCTACTATCTTGTCCAGAAAGTCAGCTTTATCCCCAACATTTTTGAGCAACGCTGTCATAAGATTTCTAAACGCAGAGCATCTGCACTGATTATCTCAACACATGATTTGACCCACAGAGCGAGAGCTTGTTTGTGATTGGCCCTTCTGTGTCCGACAGGTTCAGATGTCCTGGTCCAGGTGTGTTCCAGTGTGCTTTGACTGGACTGGTGTTTGTTACGACTCAGAAGGCGGAGCTGCTGTACAACACGGTCCAATGGGACGAGAGCCTCCTCCAATCAGCTGGCAGGATGGCTGCAGGGCCGCTGTACGACATCAAGTGTTCAGAGGAGGCTGCTGTCTGTCAGCTCCACCTTCCACACTGTGAAATCATAGATGGTAAGTAGTCTCACATTTTGGAGTAAAGTCTGGCTCCTACAACACAGATGCATTCTGGGATAGAAGACTAAACTCTCTCTGGGTTGTTTTCATTTCTTTAAAACAATCACTTGGTCTTGGGTGGCGCTGAGCTCCAGACGCAGTGATGGTGGCTCTGCTGAATAGTCTCAGGATGGAACTTGTTCTGGTGTACCAGAGTCTGGTAGGACCAGGCTAATGTACCAGAGTCTGGTAGGACCAGGCTGGTGGACCAGAGTCTGGTAGGACCAGGCTAGTCTGGGACCAGAGTCTGGTAGGACCAGGCTAGTGGACAAGAGTCTGGTAGGACCAGGCTAATGTACCAGAGTCTGGTAGGACCAGGCTAGTGGACCAGAGTCTGGTAGGACCAGGCTAATGTACCAGAGTCTGGTTGGACCAGGCTAATGTACCAGAGTCTGGTAGGACCAGGCTAGTGGACCAGAGTCTAGTAGGACCAGGCTAATATACCAGAGTCTGGTAGGACCAGGCTAATGTACCAGAGTCTGGTAGGACCAGGCTAATGTACCAGAGTCTGGTAGGACCAGGCTAGTGGACCAGAGTCTAGTAGGACCAGGCTAATATACCAGAGTCTGGTAGGACCAGGCTAGTGGACCAGAGTCTGGTAGGACCAGAATAGTGGACCAGCGTCTGGTAGGACCAGGCTACAAACATAATACCTGTATGAATAAAACCAAAGTTGACCAGCTCTGTGTCTCCACAGCTCCTCTACCTGATGGCCTGTTGTCTGTCGTCCACATCACTGATGATGGGATGAGCATCCTGGAGTCGCTGGAGATTACTGACACTCATGTGGTTGTAAATGTCTCTCACCTCTCTATGCTCGGCCTGAACTGGGATGTCGTTAAAAGGTTGTTGACGAAACCTCTCAGCGGCCAAATTCTGCTGTTCCTCGGACAACCAAACCCAGCAACACAGAGGCAAAACCTCAATGTGCTTCTCCTGCCGAGAAACATCCCTCTGGACACGGTAAAGCTTCACGTTACAATGACTGTAGTCTCTTATATGTGTTTCTCCGCAGCGCACAGCAATCCTGGATGGGAGAGAATCGTTCTCTGGTTTTATTGGCATTTCTTTAAACCAATCACAATCATTTTGGGCGGGGCTAAGCTCCGGACGGAGCCACGGTGCCTCTGCTAAATAGTCTCAGGAAGGAACTGGTTTTGGTGGAACATGTGTACGTTCAAAAGTAGTTTTAGTCGTGCAACAGAAAACTCAGATTGTACAGATAGTCTAGCTAGCTGTCTGGATTTACCCTGCAGAGATCTGAGGAGCAGTTAACCACAGTCCTCTACAGAACCAACTTCAGTCATGTGCTCTTTTAAAGGTGCAGTTAGCAATGCTGCGCAAAGATTATTGATATTTGAACTCAACTGCCAAAAAAATACAACCCCTCCCCTTCAGAAGCTCTGCCCCCAGATTCATGCGCAGATAACGACTGGCTGCCGGCACATTCACATGCTGCCCCCCACATTTGATGAGTGGTGTGTACTTGATTTTAAATGTTAAAATGTTCTGACATGTCTTTAGGTGAGAGCACAACATCAACAATCTAGAAACATCCATGTTCCTGCCACATGTAGACTCATCAGAGATCAAAGTTACACTGTCCAATGTCCTCAGGCCATTAAAATACAGCCAAAGGTGAGTATTTCAAAATAAAAGTCTATGTTAGTGCTGTAACATGCTGACACGTTTTCATCCTTTAGTTAACTTTAGATTCTCTGGAGATACTGACTCTTTGGTTTCTCAGAAAGCAGATTTTGAGCTGGAGTTTGGACCAAACTACCACCCAACGTTTGAGATCCGCCTGCCTATAAACACACCAGAAGTGACTCTAAGAGTCCAAGATGAAGGACAGAGCGTCTGGGAGCACGACGTGGAACTGATTGGTAAAGTTTTCATTGATTGATCCTCAGTGCTATATTATCGTTACTCTGCTGTGATGGTTCTTTGGTCTGCAATCATCCTACAGCCAACTGTATCCAACCAGTTTTAACCAGAGACTGTAAAAATAAAGGACGGAGCTTCTGGAAAGGAAGCTGATGCTGATGCTCCTGAAACCTGCTTTCTATCTGACTACCAGTAGGGGGAGACACCTTAAACCTGTATTATATCTGACTACCAGTAGGGGGAGACTCCTTAAACCTGTATTATATCTGACTACCAGTAGGGGGAGACTCCTTAAACCTGTATTATACCTGACTACCAGCAGGGGGGAGACTCCTTAAACCTGCATTATATCTGACTACCAGCAGGAGGAGACTCCTTAAACCTGCATTATATCTGACTACCAGCAGGAGGAGACTCCTTAAACCTGTATTATATCTGACTTCCAGCAGGAGGAGACTCCTTAAACCTGCATTATATCTGACTACCAGCAGGAGGAGACTCCTTAAACCTGCATTATATCTGACTACCAGCAGGGGGAGACTCCTTAAACCTGTATTATATCTGACTACCAGCAGGAGGAGACTCCTTAAACCTGCATTATATCTGACTACCAGCAGGAGGAGACTCCTTAAACCTGTATTATATCTGACTACCAGCAGGGGGAGACTCCTTAAACCTGCATTATATTTGACCACCAGCAGGAGGAGACTCCTTAAACCTGCAATATATCTGACTACCAGCAGGGGGAGACTCCTTAAACCTGTATTATATCTGACTACCAGCAGGGGGAGACTCCTTAAACCTGCATTATATCTGACTACCAGCAGGAGGAGACTCCTCAAACCTGTATTATATCTGACTACCAGCAGGGGGAGACTCCACTGACTCCAAACAGAAGTCTGTTTCTATTAGTCTCTTATAGCCAGACCTTCCCCCACAGTGCTGCAGAGGAGGGACTGACTAGTCCTCACAGCATTCCTGGATGGGAGAAAAACATGCTCTGGTTTATTGGCATTTCCTTAAACCAATCACAATCATCGTGGGGGCGGGGCTAAGCTCCGGACGGAGCCACGGTGCCTCTGCTAAATAGCCTCAGGAAGGAACTGGTTTTGGTGGAACATGTGTACGTTCAGAAGTAGTTTTAGTCGTGCAACAGAAACCTCCGATTGGACAGATAGTCTAGCTAGCTGTCTGGATTTACCCTGCAGAGATCTGAGGAGCAGTTAACCATAGTCCTCACAAATCCACCGGAGGTTAGAACCCGACACAGAGACAGAGGAAGGGGAAGGACATCCGGCCTAAATGAGGGACATCTGGACGGGTTCCTAGCAGCACAGGAGCAATCCCGGAAATGAAACGTTGTGTTTCTAGTAGTTTCTATAGAAGTCTGTGAGAAAATGACCCCAAGCAACTGTTAAAGCGTGTTTCTCACCTGTTATCTTGCAGGTCCAGCAGAGGTAAATCCACAGAGGAGTGTCTCAGAAGACAGCGTCCCAGCAGAGGACAGTGACCCTCCCAGAAGACAAGCTTCTGCTGGTTCGGTCACAGATTGTAGAGCGAGTGTCTGATCCAGTTCTGAACCAGCTTCTGGATAATCTCCTTGAGCGTGGTGTTATAACTGACGGTGAAATGCAGTCAGCCAGAACACAAGGCCGAGAAGACAAAGCCCGAGACGTGATGGACGCGGTGAGAAGAAAAGGACGAGCAGCCAGCTCAGTTCTGATCTCTGCTCTCTGTGAGCTGGATCCGATCGTTTCCACAGAGCTGAGATTAATCTGAAGAAATCAGAATCAGAACGGAGTTTTTTGCCACAGCAGGGCTCCACCATTAGATTATATCTCTGGTAGAGCAGGGGGAATGAGAGGGGGAAACACCAGAGCAGGGGGGAATGAAAGGGGGAAACACCAGAGCAGGGGGGAATGACAGGGGGAGACACCAGTGCAGGGGGAATGAGAGGGGGGAACGCCAGTGCAGGGGGGAATGAGAGGGACGAACACCAGAGCAGGGGGAATGAGAGGGGGAGACACCAGAGCAGGGGGGAATGAAAGGGGGGAGACACCAGAGCAGGGGGGAATGACAGGGGGAGACACCAGTGCAGGGAGAATGAGAGGGGGGAACGCCAGTGCAGGGGGGAATGAGAGGGGGGAGACACCAGAGCAGGGGGGAATGAGAGGGAGGAACGCCAGTGCAGGGGGAATGAGAGGGGGAAACACCAGAGCAGGGGGGAATGAGAGGGGGAAACACCAGAGCAGGGGGAAGGAGAGGGGGAAACACCAGAGCAGGGGGAATGAAAGGGGGAGACACCAGAGCAGGGGGGAATGACAGGGGGAGACACCAGAGCAGGGGGGAATGACAGGGGGAGACACCAGTGCAGGGAGAATGAGAGGGGGGAACGCCAGTGCAGGGGGAATGAGAGGGGGAGACACCAGAGCAGGGGGGAATGAGAGGGGGGAACGCCAGTGCAGGGGGGAATGAGAGGGGGAGACACCAGAGCAGGGGGGAATGAGAGGGGGAAACACCAGAGCAGGGGGAATGAGAGGGACGAACACCAGAGCAGGGGGGAATGAGAGGGGGGAGACACCAGAGCAGGGGGAATGAGAGGGGGGAACACCAGAGCAGGGGGGAATGAGAGGGACGAACACCAGAGCAGGGGGGAATGAGAGAGGAAACACTAGAGCAGGGGGAATGAGATTTATTATTATTATTATTATTATTATTATTATTATTATTATTATTATTATTTACATGACTATTTACATTGTAGATTCTCACTGAAGGCATCAAAACTATGAATGAACACATATGGAATTATGTACTTAACAAAAAAGTGTGAAATAACTGAAAACATGTCTTATATTTTAGATTCTTCAAAGTAGCCACTCTTTGCTTTTTTTTGATAACTCTGCAAACCCTTGGTGTTCTCTCAATGAGCTTCATGAGGTAGTCACCTGAAATGGTTTTTACCTTCACAGGTGTGCTTTGTCAGGGTTCATTAGTGGAATTATTTCCCTTATTAATAAAAAAGCAAAGGGTGGCTACTTTGAGGAATCTAAAATATAAGACATGTTTTCAGTTATTTCACACTTTTTTGTTAAGTACATAATTCCATATGTGTTCATTCATAGTTTTGATGCCTTCAGTGAGAATCTACAATGTAAATAGTCATGAAAATAAAAAGGAAACGCATTGAATGAGAAGGTGTGTCCAAACTTTTGGCCTGTTCCGTATGTGGTTGAATTGACAATAAAACACGTTTGACTTGACTGCCTCACTGTCTATAAAGCTCAACAGTCCCGCACACAGAGGGTTCTGGAAGTAAAAACACAACGCAGTTTCTCCATTGATAAGTTTTAGTATGAGCCATAAAATGGTAACCGTGGACGGTAGACTTAAAACCAGCTACAACAAGACTCTGCGATTCTATATGATCATATAGACGCCAAAACTTCATCGGGTACCAACCTTGTTTTGAGATAAACGTCTTTTATTCGCGATGTCTTGGATAAGTACTTCATTACCCACAATCCCACAGTGATGCCTCTGATTGGTGGAACTCCTGCTGGTCCTGCACGATCCGTCACGAGGATTTAAGACACTGCACTAATCACGATCTGTTCCACGCTTCTACCGTTAGCCTCCGCCGGGAAGCTAACGTTAGTTTAGCTAACGGCTAATTCGCCTAACTGCTAGCTGACAGCTTGATTCAGTCTAAAATAACGTTAACTCAAACTAAACACTGGCTGCAGCTGATGTTACAGCCGTTATATATTTTAATTGTTATTTTGAGGTTTTATTTTGAGGGTCTTTTAAAGTTATTAAACGCTGTGTCAGTTAGCGGTTAGCCCAATTAGCCGTTAGCTAAACTAACGTAGCTTCCTTTATTCAGTGGTGCGCGGTGGTTTATGGGATGAGTAGTTCCTTCGCTCTGAAATGACGATATGTACACAGTCTTGTACCTTTGACTTTTTGGGGAGTTTGTTTTTGTCACTCTAAATGGTACGTTGTATTCATGAGAGTAGACTCATAGGGAAGCGAAGCAAGGGCATTCTGGGAGTTGTTGTCTTTCATCCACATGAGCCAAAAAACACATTTTCTGGCTTTTCTCGATCTAGAAGGCACCAGCTTACTAAAATAATTCACATTTCTACTAAATAAATGACCTAATTCAATTCCAGCAGTGAAATATCCCTTTAAAAACCAAAACGTGGCAATGTAAAGGTAGTCTAATTAAGACTCGTTAAAATCTAAACCACGTTATGTTCTAGAGGTCATTTCTCCTGCACCTAAAGTACTTTTTATTTATTGGTTGAGTATTACTGCTGGCTGTAAACATGCAGAGAGAAGTTTAGTTTCTGCTGAAATATGTTGGGGGGGGACAGTAAACAGAGACGTGATAATAAGACTCAGGCTGATGCAAGTTATTATTAGACTGAAATAAGAAGGTGTTACATTCAGCTGGACACACACACACACACACACACACACACACACACACAGAGACACACACACACACACACACACACAGACACACACAGAGACACACACACACACACACACACACACACACCAAGACACACAGACACACCCCCCCCCTCTTTAAACAGTCCTAGCTCAGTTGGGGTGTAGGTTGGATGGTCTTCACTGGGTCTCGTCCTCTGAGTGTCCCAGTCCTTCCTCCTCTACTCCTCAGCAGTTCTTTCTCCAGCCGTGATCCAGAATCAATCACTGCAGACTTTAGGACTGTCTTTCTGGATTTCACTTACATTTGTTTAAAATCTGCAGAAACTTGTGTGTCTGCAGCTTCCATGTGACTCTGATAAGGAGGTAGGACATCTGTAAAGCATGTGAATATAATGTATATTAATATAATAATGATGTCTAAACATCAGTGTGTGTCTCTGGCTTTATCTGTCCACCTACAACTGCACTGTTCTGTTTCACAAGCTTCTCCGTCCCATTACACACTAAAAGTAGTGATTATTTACATGGAGTGTGGTGTAGAGTACTAAAAGTAGTGATTATTTACAAGGAGTGTGGTGGGTGTGGTGATGGTGGGTTTCATGTTCTTATCGTTATATATTTTAATTGTTATTTTGAGGTTTTATTTTGAGGGTCTTTTAAAGTTATTAAACGCTGTGTCAGTTAGCGGTTAGCCCAATTAGCCGTTAGCTAAACTAACGTAGCTTCCTTTATTCAGTGGTGCGCGGTGGTTTATGGGATGAGTAGTTCCTTCGCTCTGAAATGACGATATGTACACAGTCTTGTACCTTTGACTTTTTGGGGAGTTTGTTTTTGTCACTCTAAATGGTACGTTGTATTCA
>JABUOV010000207.1:67500-70000 GCA_025617405.1 Perca schrenkii
TGAAGGAAGAACTTTTGAAGTACTTCAAAGAAGGCTTTCAGTCTGTTAGGATACCTGAGGGCACATGCAGAGGCAAAGTCTCTCAAGTCGTGCAGAACTTCAACACCCTGAATCACAATTCCAACATCGGCTGGAGGAGTGGTGGTATCACCTCCCTTAACATCGATGCTGTAGATACCAAAGGTGACTTCTCAACAGCTGTACCATCGGCTTCCTTTACAGAGGAGAAACAGCAAGGAGAAAAACAATTATATTAGAAAATGTTTTACCTCTGCAATTCAGATTTCCTGTATATAATAGTGTTATTAGTATCACAATCTTAAACAATATGTGTATAAATAATAAGATGAAGTAATGCTCGGTGATTGTAACAAACTAGAGATCATTTTTATCATTTACATTATTTAATAAACACTGACCAAGCACTTTATTAGGTAGGCCAATCTAATGCAATCCAACAGCTCTGCTATAGATTCTCTTTAACTATAATTAGATATGTTCAGTTTTTGTTTGCATTGTGTTCCTGATATTCTCATGTAGGTAGACAATAATAATACTAAAACATTTGTACATTAAAACTGTACACCGCCAACACCCACTACAACCTCAGTAATTAACTGGAAGTAAAATTATCACCTTACTGTTAATGTTTGAAAAAAATCTCTAGATGTACAAGTTTAATACAATAATGCATACACAAACCCACACCTCACATTTCTATAAACATGTGAATTGGATGACATCTCAAACAAGGTTACCACCACTTTGTAGATGTCCACATTTAACAGGGAAAGGGAAAGAAGAAAACAGTAAATAATCTTGTTTGTTTTAAATCTTTTTCTAGTTTTTGTCCCTTAGCTTTTCACAACACTCACTAATAGATAAACCGGCCTCTTGTTTGAGAGATCAGTGCTGTATGTTGAGAAGCAAACTTCTGTTTCTCATTCCAAATATCAATACATTTGATCCCTAAACACAGCTACATTGATTGATCTGTGTTTATATTCAGAGGTGGCCGCAAATAAAACATAATTTGAAAGAAGCACAAGAGGCAACTATCAAAACCCAACTTCATAGCCTACTCTTAAGGGTGCATTCACAGATACTATCTAGTCAGTCAGATTCACTAGTCAACATCAACTTATAATTCCATAATATTTTCTACCAACAACATAACATACCTGTGTCATTGGGGCCATAATGATCCTGATTTTCCTCCCTGCAGAGCCTCCTTTGTTCTTCAACACTTTCATGAGCTGCTCAGTGCGTTGGTCAAGTTGTGTAAGGAACTTTTAGAGAAGGGGAGTAGTAGTAGTAAGACAAATTCTGCCTCCATCTGAAAAAATGTCCACGAACACAAATTATATTAATGGTACCTACTAAAACAGTCAACATTCATTATTTTAGTAATACTTCATAAAAAGGTTTTTCTATTTTCTGCCTTAACGTACCACATGAAAGCTCCGCAGTGCAGCTAAAACACATCAATACGTAGGGAGTTGAAAAAGGCTATCCCAGCCAGGACCTGAAATTCAACAGATTAACAGAAGCCATCAACTACTGAAATGCATTACTTGCATTTAAGAGAGCTCTATACCTTAAAATAATAAAAAAAAATCTATTCAGAACAAGATAATGAAGCTGTCATCTAATAAATGTTCCTAAAAATATACAAAAGCCGATTTGCAGTAACTAGGTAGCTAGTTACGATCTTACCTTTTTTTGAGTAGGTCTTATCCAGACAGAAGCACAACTCATCAACGAAGCACAATATGACAAAAATGTCCTCAAAGCTTGCTTTTACATCATTCCTTAGCATGACTTTCACACACTCACCCTGATTAAAACACAATGAAAAAATAACTAATGATTTGGCTGAGGAGGGGGGGTTTATTTTATACTCTAAATTCATTTGCAAAGTAAACTTTCAAATTCACCACAAATAAGTGGATGAGTCCTGCCTAACTGCTCTGAAATTAAACATGAGTAACATGCAGTGTTGCAGATAACCATACCTCAGGTCCACAAATGGGAACCTTTTCTATTGTTTATCTGTATTAGCTAAATGCAGAAGGTTTATCGTGCAGTGAGCATGACACAGCCACACCATTCACTTCAGGCTCAAAGGCTAACGTTGGTAGCAGCATGCTGCTTGTGGTGTTGTGGCCTGCAGGAATATCCGTTCTAATAAACCGCGAAAGCTCCGCGGCCACACCACTGTGGATACGACCCCGAACGTCATCTGTCTGGTTGTTCTCCCTCTCCCTCACTCGAGCTGACCGGAGCTAACCGCTAACCTGAGCTAATTACATTGGGCCACCAGCACTAAATTCAAGTTTAGAAACACTACAAACGTTAGCTATAGCTAAGCGGCGCCCTGCTGGATAAACAGCCAACAGACATGGGTCATACATATATAGTCTATGGTCATACAGCTAACGCTAGCTAGCTAGCTAAGTTTTATAGCAAACATGTCGAAGACCCACCTGCTTTTACAGCA
>JABUOV010000208.1:5000-72341 GCA_025617405.1 Perca schrenkii
GTGTTCAGGTGAGTGTGGGGGGGATCCTCCTCCACAGACCTCCACACAGACAGTTTTTGATCCAGCGTTGCTCCCACTGCTTCATGGCGTTCGTTTTGTTAGGAGAACGAAGCATCGTCACACAGCCGCACCTGAACACATCACACACACACAGTTAGTTTTTAACTGTATTTAGCATTACATAAACAGTGATTCCAGTTAACATGTTGAAGCTGTGACATCACTTCCTGTGGACTCACCTGGTGCAGGCCTTGCTCTCCTCAGTGGGACAGACGCCCATATGGACACAACGCAGGTTATCCATCTTCTGAGAGCCAGGACTCCTACACACACACACACACACACACACACACACACACACACACACACACACACACACACACACACACACACACACACAGACAGACAGACAGACAGACAGACAGACAGACAGACAGACAGACACACACACACACACACAAATCAGATGTTTGTGTCTGTTCATGTTGTTTCCATCTAAATGATAAAACATATCTGACCAGTTTCAGGTTTGTGTGTTACCTGTTCAGTATCAGGTGTGTGTTAACTGGCCAGTATCAGGTGTGTGTGTGTTACCTGTTCAGTATCAGGTGTTTGTTACCTGGCCAGTATCAGGTGTGTGTTACCTGGCCAGTCTCAGGTGTGTGTGTGTTACCTGTTCAGTTTCAGGTGTTTGTTACCTGTCTAGTATCAGGTGTGTGTGTTACCTGTCCAGTTTCAGGTGTGTGTTACCTGGCCAGTTCCAGGTGTGTGTGTTACCTGGCCAGTTTCAGGTGTGTGTGTTACCTGGCCAGTTTCAGGTGTGTGTGTTACCTGTCTAGTATCAGGTGTGTGTTACCTGGCCAGTTTCAGGTGTGTGTTACCTGGCCAGTCTCAGGTGTGTGTTACCTGGCCAGTCTCAGGTGTGTGTTACCTGGCCAGTTTCAGGTGTGTGTTACCTGGCCATTCTTAGGTGTGTGTTACCTGGCCAGTTTCAGGTGTGTGTTACCTGGCCAGTTTCAGGTGTGTGTTACCTGGCCAGTCTTAGGTGTGTGTTACCTGGCCAGTTTCAGGTGTGTGTTACCTGTCCCGTCTCAGGTGTGTATGTTACCTGGCCAGTCTTAGGTGTGTGTTACCTGGCCAGTTTCAGGTGTATGTTACCTGTCCCGTCTCAGGTGTGTGTTACCTGGCCAGTCCCAGGTGTGTGTTACCTGGCCAGTTTCAGGTGTGTGTGTTACCTGTCCCATCTCAGGTGTGTGTGTTACCTGTCCAGTCTCAGGTGTGTGTTACCTGTCCAGTTTCAGGTGTGTGTTACCTGGTGAAGAGTTCCAGCGGTGCTGCGGTAGCGACGGCGACCCCTGCGGGCAGAGATGAGGCTTTTCCAAACTGCAGCCTGATTGGCTGCTTCCCCTGCAGCCGGACGATGATGCCGTCGTTGACGGGCAGCCACTCCATGCTGGGAACCAGCAGCTGGCTGGGCAGCAGGCAGCACTCATCTATCAGACTCTCATCTGGGTCCTGGGGGGGGCCGTCCTCCCGCGCTGACACACACACACACACACAGGACATGTTCACTTATGTTACTGACACACACAGGACATGTTCACTTATGTTACTGACACACACAGGCACAGGACATGTTCACTTATGTTACTGACACACACAGGCACAGGACATGTTCACTTATGTTACTGACACACACACACACACACACACACACACACACACACACACACACACACACACACACACACACACACACACACACACACAGGACATGTTCACTTATGTTACTGACACACACAGGCACAGGACATGTTCACTTATGTTACTGACACACACAGGCACAGGACATGTTCACATATGTTATTTAAAGGATAACTTCGGTTTTTGTTCAACCTGGACCCTGTTTTCCCATGTTTTTGGGTCCAAGTGAGTCCATCAACAAACCCACCAGACTATTATTATTATTATGTAAATAATCAGGACTTTTAGCGTGTATAGAGCCAGCATATCTCCACCAGACTCCATGTAAATAATCAGGACTTTTAGCGTGTATAGAGCCAGCATATTTCCACCAGACTCCATGTAAATAATCAGGACTTTTAGCGTGTATAGAGCCAGCATATTTCCACCAGACTCCATGTAAATAATCAGGACTTTTAGCTTGTATAGAGCCAGCATATTTCCACCAGACTCAATGTAAATAATCAGGGGTCTCATTTTTAAACGTGGCGTACGCACAAAATGGGGCTGACAATGTGCGTACGCCACTTCCCACGCAAAGGTTGTGATTTATAAAAAATACTTGACGGGAGAATGTGCGGTCCTCCACGTAAACTCTGACCCATGCGTACGCACATTTTGGAGATAAAATAGGAATTGGTGACACAGATGGTGAGGTGTTGAACTGAAGTCAGACTGCAGAAAGTACATGAGAATAACTATAAAAGTAAAAAAAATATATATATATTGATGCCTCACACATTCTTTCACTCCATATCATACACGTTACCATGAATATTAAATCCAGCAGTGTTATTTGCACTTGTACTGAGTGATACTTGTTCCATAAACACCTCCAACTCAAATCTTAAATAAAAATTTGTTCTTAATATTTATTCGGCGCTTGGCCTCACATTGTCCACTACGGAGCGCAGGAGGAGGAAATGGCCCGACTGCATGGAATAGAGGATAGCATCAAATACCCTACCATTAGATAACAGCAGAACACAGTGTAAATAACTAAATATCTGTCTTATATCATCAAATTTCTGGAAATACCGCCGTTAAGCTCTCGCGCAATCGTTACCCTTAATGTCCTCGTTATCGGTCCGAACTTTAATACTTCTTGTGACAAAACCTGCATGGAGAAAAGTGTGTTTGCGTATTTCACTTTATTTCATCTTCAAATTGTATCTCGGGGTGGGGGATACCACTAGTTGATGCTGTCTGGGCAAGGTGTTAAGCAGCAATTCCTGAACATCTGAGAAGTCTTTTGCTCTATCTCTGCCAGTCATTATGATTCGGTGTAACAACTGCCAGGGTCATTAACATACTGATCAGCATTCACGAGGTGCTTTGCATTGACTATTTATGGTTAAAAAAGGCCGTATACAGGGCGGGATAAGAGGCTGATCCACGTACGCATGCTTGTAGGTAATCTGTCATTTATGAAGGGAACATTGCTTACAGGTGTGCGTACACACGGTTTTATAAATGACTTTTTTTCGGTGTACGCCATTTTGGGCCTTTGGGCGCACGTACACTTATAGTAAGGATCCTACGCAAGTTTTATAAATGAGACCCCTGGACTTTTAGCATGTATTTCCACATGTAAATGGGTGAACAGGAAGCACGGTGGCTCAGTGGTTAGCACACTGCCTCACAGCAAGAAGGTTCTGGGTTCTAACCCAGGTTGTCTTTCTGTGAGGAGTTTGCATGTTCTCCGCTTGCGTGGGTTTCCTCCAGGTGCTCCGGTTTCTTCCCACCATAAAGACAGGCAGCTAGGACTACAGTTGAAAATTAGCCGACTGACTAACACTGGCGCATTTACAGAAATTTTCAT
The DNA here is from genome assembly GCA_025617405.1 of Perca schrenkii. Lineage (NCBI taxonomy): Eukaryota > Metazoa > Chordata > Actinopteri > Perciformes > Percidae > Perca > Perca schrenkii. Next base: position 8,566 of record JABUOV010000208.1, read on the forward strand.
TAACGTGCACGTCTTAACCAAATAAATAAACAAAATTAATGGTTTATTTCAACCAAACCAGAGTGGTGATTGTTGGAACAGTGGGAAGATGAACCAAAACGGCTTTTGGTAGTTTTATTTAGTTTCTGTCCACTTTGAATGAAGTGTGTGTGTGTGTGTGTGTGTTTCTGTGTGTGTCTTACAGCAGAGCCAGAGCTTGGTGAGCAGTCTGAACAGCAGCTGCATGCTGTCCTGGTTGTCTGAGGTGGCGGTGAAGGTGGGCAGGCAGCCGGGCTTCAGCAGCCCCCAGATCCTGATCATCACCAACATCTCCCGCAGCATGCCCAGCGAGGCCCCGTCCCGCATGAAGCCGAAGCCAGGACGCACCATGGAGCCCTGTGGGACACACCATATGGTTAGTCTCATATCACCATGGAGCCCTGTGGGACACACAGCACCATTAGTCTCATATCACCATGGAGCCCTGTGGGACACACCATATGGTTAGTCTCATATCACCATGGAGCCCTGTGGGACACACTCTGACACACTGAGCTTCTCTCTCCTCTTCCTTTCCATCCGTGTGCTTGCATGTTCCAGAAATGCTCGTTACTAACCCTAGCTCTGGGGAGTTTACTCCCCGGAGTCCTTATGTTTTTTTCCACCCAGAATATTTCCTTGGAGAACGTTGGCACCAAGATCCTGGTTGCAGCTGTCGCCGTGGTCCTGCTGCACTCCCTGCTAAGCTCTGCAGTGTCCTTCTGCATGCTGCAGTGCCCTACTATGACATGAACTACCATGACTACTATTTCTAGTCACTGTTCCATTATCTTTATCGTGACTATTATTGCCACTGTTCATCACACCCCCAACCAGCAACGTCAGACACCTCCTACCAAGACCCTGGGTCTGTCCCGTCAGACACAACCCACCAAGAGCCTGGGTCTGTCCCATCAGACACCTCCTACCAAGAGCCTGGGTCTGTCCCGTCAGACACCTCCTACCAAGAGCCTGGGTCTGTCCCGTCAGACACCTCCTACCAAGAGCCTGGGTCTGTCCCGTCAGACACCTCCTACCAAGAGCCTGGGTCTGTCCCGTCAGACACCTCCTACCAAGAGCCTGGGTCTGTCCCGTCAGACACCTCCTACCAAGAGCCTGGGTCTGTCCCATCAGACACCTCCTACCAAGAGTCTGGGTCTGTCAGACACCTCCTACCTAGAGCCTGGGTCTGTCCCGTCAGACACCTCCTACCAAGAGTCTGGGTCTGTCAGACACCTCCTACCTAGAGCCTGGGTCTGTCCCGTCAGACACCTCCTACCAAGAGCCTGGGTCTGTCCCATCAGACACCCCTACCAAGAGCCTGGGTCTGTCCCGTCAGACACCTCCTACCAAGAGCCTGGGTCTGTCTCATCAGATACCTCCTACCAAGAGCCTGGGTCTGGTCCCGTCAGACACCTCCTACCAAGAGCCTGGGTCTGTCCCGTCAGACACCTCCTACCAAGAGCCTGGGTCTGTCCCGTCAGACACCTCCTACCAAGAGCCTGGGTCTGTCCCGTCAGACACCTCCTACCAAGAGCCTGGGTCTGTCCCGACACTGTCCCGTCAGACACCTCCTACCAAGAGCCTGGGTCTGTCCCGTCAGACACCGTCTACCAAGAGCCTGGGTCTGTCCCGTCAGACACCTCCTACCAAGAGCCTGGGTCTGTCCCGTCAGACACCTCCTACCAAGAGCCTGGGTCTGTCCCGTCAGACACCTCCTACCAAGAGCCTGGGTCTGTCCCGTCAGACACCTCCTACCAAGAGCCTGGGTCTGTCCCGTCAGACACCTCCTACCAAGAGCCTGGGTCTGTCCCGTCAGACACCTCCTACCAAGAGCCTGGGTCTGTCCTGTCAGACACCTCCTACCAAGAGCCTGGGTCTGTCCCGTCAGACACCTCCTACCAAGAGCCTGGGTCTGTCCCGTCAGACACCTCCTACCAAGAGCCTGGGTCTGTCCCGTCAGACACCTCCTACCAAGAGTCTGGGTCTGTCCCGTCAGACACCTCCTACCAAGAGCCTGGGTCTGTCCCGTCAGACACCTCCTACCAAGAGCCTGGGTCTGTCCCGTCAGACACCTCCTACCAAGAGCCTGGGTCTGTCCCGTCAGACACCTCCTACCAAGAGCCTGGGTCTGTCCCGTCAGACACCTCCTACCAAGAGCCTGGGTCTGTCCCGTCAGACACCTCCTACCAAGAGCCTGGGTCTGTCCCGTCAGACACCTGCCTGCCCTAGACACCTCCTACCAAGAACCTGGGTCTGTCCCGTCAGACACCTCCTACCAAGAGCCTGGGTCTGTCCCGTCAGACACCTCCTACCAAGAGCCTGGGTCTGTCCCGTCAGACACCTCCTACCAAGAGCCTGGGTCTGTCCCATCAGACACCTCCTACCAAGAGCCTGGGTCTGTCCCATCAGACACCTCCTACCAAGAGCCTGGGTCTGTCCCGTCAGACACCTCCTACCAAGAGTCTGGGTCTGTCCCATCACTGTCCCTCAGATCTAGGGCCTGCCCTACCTACAGAGCCTGGGTCTGTCCCGTCAGACACCTCCTACCAAGAGCTGGGTCTGTCCCTGTCAGATACCTCCTACCAAGAGCCTGGGTCTGTCCCGTCAGACACCTCCTACCAAGAGTCTGGGTCTGTCCCGTCAGACACCTCCTACCAAGAGCCTGGGTCTGTCTCATCAGATACCTCCTACCAAGGGTCTGGGTCTGTCCCGTCAGACACCTCCTACCAAGAGTCTGGGTCTGTCCCGTCAGACACCTCCTAACAAGAGCCTGGGTCTGTCCCGTCAGACACCTCCTACCAAGAGTCTGGGTCTGTCCCGTCAGACACCTACCAAGAGTCTGGGTCTGTCCCGTCAGACACCTCCTACCAAGAGCCTTCTGTCCCGTGAAATTGAATTTAATAGAATATCACCATATCTGTAGGACAGACCACACCGTTATGGTGCAGATCCACCTGGCAGTGCGAGCATAGGTGGGTTCAGGTCTTCCTGTCTCTGTGTGGGCATTTAGCAGCTGCTCTGTACCAAAGGTCCTCTGACGTTCTCTATCAGGGATCCTGTTAGCATGTTAGCTCACCTGGTTGGGCAGGTTGTTGTTAGCATGTTAGCTCACCTGGTTGACCAGGTTGTTGTTAGCATGTTAGCTCACCTGGTTGGCCAGGTTGTTGTTAGCATGTTAGTTCACCTGGTTGGCCAGGTTGTTGTTAGCATGTTAGCTCACCTGGTTGGGCAGGTTGGCGAGGAGGTAGAGGACAAAGTCCCCCACCCATTGGATGAGCTGCTGCAGAGACTGAAGGGGGGGGCCGTCCAACACAAACTCCTCTGTCTTCAGATTGATCATCACCTTATCAATATCTGGAGAGCACACACACACACACACACACACACACACACACACACACACACATACATTTATAGACATCAATATCTGAGACATACATACACACACACACACACATACACACACACACACACACACAGACACCACCCCCCCCCCAGTGTGTCTGACCCGTGTCGCTGTTCTTGGCGCAGATCTCGGCCAGTCTGTCTCCAGGACTCTTGTCCGGCGTGTTGAGGACGTGCGGCCGCAGCAGAGACTTCAGCGTGGAGCTGATGGCGATCAGCAGCAGCTTGGCGTGGAAGTCACACGCTCGAGCTGCAGTCGCCGTGGACAGTTTACACAGAGATGCCTTCACTGCCACGATACGGGTCGCCAGCACCTGACAGACAGACAGGAGGCAGTTAGAGAGACAGTTAGAGAGACAGACAGACAGTTAAAGAGACAGACAGACAGTTAGAGAGACAGACAGACAATTAGACAGACAGAGAGACAGACAGTTAAAAAGACAGACAGACAGTTAGACAGACAGAGAGACAGACTCAGTATATATTACCGAATGCCGTGTACCTGCTGTAGCGCCTGGTTGAGTATATATTACCCAGAATGCTGTGTACCTGCTGCAGGGCCTGGCTGAGTATATATTACCCAGAATGCCGTGTACCTGCTATAGCGCCTGGTTGAGTATATATTACCCAGAATGCCTTGTACCTGCTGTAGCACCTGGTTGAGTATATATTACCCAGAATGCCGTGTACCTGCTGTAGAGCCTGGTTCTGCCTCATGTACTCCTCGTGCAGCTTCTCCACCAGGTTGTGGACCATGGAGGGCTGCACGTGCAGCAGGACGTCCCACCAGTCGTAGCCCGTCACCATGCAGTACTCCAGCAGGAACAGCAGGTGGCGCAGCGTGGTGTTCATCTCCAGAACCTGGCCCATGGACGGGGACACACGCAGCATGTGGAGCTGGAACAGAAGTTAATTTCAATTTCAACCTGGAAGGACAAGTTCATGTTCAAGTTCAGGATCGACGGGAACAAGTTCAGGATCGACGGGAACAAGTTCAGGATCGACGGGAACAAGTTCAGGATCGACGGGAACAAGTTCACCATCGACGGGAACAAGTTCACCATCGACGGGAACAAGTTCACCATCGACTGGAACAAGTTCACCATCGACTGGAACAAGTTCACCATCGACTGGAACAAGTTGTTCACCATCGACTGGAACAAGTTGTTCACCATCGACTGGAACAAGTTGTTCACCATCGACTGGAACAAGTTCACCATCGACTGGAACAAGTTCACCATCGACTGGAACAAGTTCACCATCGACTGGAACAAGTTGTTCACCATCGACTGGAACAAGTTGTTCACCATCGACTGGAACAAGTTGTTCACCATCGACTGGAACAAGTTGTTCACCATCGACTGGAACAAGTTGTTCACCATCGACTGGAACAAGTTCACCATCGACGGGAACAAGTTCACCATCGACGGGAACAAGTTCACCATCGACGGGAACAAGTTCACCATCGACGGGAACAAGTTCACCATCGACGGGAACAAGTTCACCATCGACTGGAACAAGTTCACCATCGACTGGAACAAGTTGTTCACCATCGACTGGAACAAGTTCACCATCGACTGGAACAAGTTCACCATCGACTGGAACAAGTTCACCATCGACTGGAACAAGTTCACCATCGACGGGAACAAGTTCACCATCGACTGGAACAAGTTCACCTTCGACGGGAACAGGTTCAGGATCGACGGGAACAAGTTCACCACCGACGGGAACAAGTTCACCACCGACGGGAACAAGTTCACCACCGACGGGAACAAGTTCACCACCGACGGGAACAAGTTCACCATCGACGGGAACAAGTTCACCATCGACGGGAACAAGTTCAGGATCGACCGGAACAAGTTCAGGATCGACCGGAACAAGTTCACCACCGACGGGAACAAGTTCACCATCGACCGGAACAAGTTCACCATCGACCGGAACAAGTTCACCATCGACCGGAACAAGTTCACCATCGACCGGAACAAGTTCACCATCGACCGGAACAAGTTCACCATCGACTGGAACAAGTTCACCATCGACGGGAACGCGACACAAGGGTCTATAAGAAGAATGTAGAGACGGAAGTTCAACATTAAGACGCATCATCTGTGATTCTTTGCTTGAATCTAAGAGGCTTTTTTTCCAAAAATATTTTTTTGCTTTTTCAATATTTGTCATATTTTTCTGTTTTTTTCAGAAGTTTTACACACAAAAAAATTACAACTTACATCAAAATCTTTGCACGTAAACTAAAATAATATAATAATATTGCAATCCTCAAGTGTATCGATTTTTTCTTACACTGCTAGTCATTAACTATACTTGTACTTCAGTAAAAGTTCATCAAAGTAATAGTACTTTTACTTAGGTAGAATACTTCTGTACTCTTTCCACCTCTGCCAGAGAGCAGAAGAGGACATTTTCAATAGAACTACTTTGTTACTTGTTGAAATTTGACTTTATTGCTGCTTTCTTTCGGACATTTGCAACCCTTTCGCCAGCCCGGAGGTTGGGGGGCGTGTCCTCACCTTTCCGTGGTTGTCGACCCCGGCGAGCGCCAGCGAGGTCCAGGAGAACTGCAGCGCCTTGAAGTGGAGCGTGGAGCCACCGGGTCGCTGCCGCTTAATGGCCAACTCCTCTCCTGCTCTCTGATTGGACGAGGAGCCGTAGAACACGCCCATGGTGTGGAGGGAGAGACGGTGGAGGATCTGAATACTGCCGTCATGAAACGCCAGAGCCAGACCTGCACGCACACACACACACACACACACACACAGAAATACACACACCCACACACACACACAGAGACAGACACACACACACACACACACACACACACACACCAGACAAAAACTCAACACTAAAAAGTCTGCTATGTTCCCAGCCTGTGGTTCTGGTTCTGAGTCTGACTCACCGAGGCCCGGGCAGAACTTTGTGTCTGACGCCACCTTGAGGTCGGTGTTGGAGATGGAGATGGGGAGTTTAGGGAGAGCAACGGCTGAGACTCGCTCCAGATCACTGGTGGTGGTCAGGATCCTCCACTTTAGGATGGTTGGCTGCTTCTCCCCCACTAACAGACACACAGAGAGACACACACACATATTATATCTATATCATATTATTATTACCTAACTCTAACCCTGGATTGACTTTAAGTTTCAGATTTCTGACCTTGTTTCTTCAGATCACAGAAATCACATATCATCATTTTAGTGTTTTTATTTTAATATTTTTTTTATTAAAATGAGAATAATAATAGAAAAACGCAAGGAATTTTGACAGTGTGCCTACTACTTGGTGCATATCTGAATAACACTGGCTAACAGTACATCTGCTGTTGAACATGTCCTACAGTAAAGAGTCTCCATGATAGGTGTGTGTGTAAGAAGTTGTTGCTATAGTGATTTCCACAGTGAGGGAGTAGAGGAGGGAGGGGGAGACAGTATCTTCCATGGGTCAAACATGTCCATTTAATGATAATTATACCTCTTAAGTTTGTTCTGTAATTCAAGAACCATGGGTCCAAACGGCAATAATATTATCATCACCAGAGAGATAAAAGTCTGGAGAATGCATTGATGTGTTTTCTATGTTTGTGGTGTCAAATATATGGGACACAGAGCAGGTAACAAACAGGGAACCATCTGCGTACTTCCAGATATTTCTTTTCATTGTTTCTATCGGCAGTTGGTAGGAACAGAGCCAAAAGTTTAAGTCCGGTGGATTCCATAGTTACATGTCTGAGACCGGCACAAAATGTCCTACATTTTGACCAATTATGATGTATGAAGAGTGAAAACTGTACGGGAGAGAGCAATTTGTTTGGAAAAATTTCAGAGAATCGTACTGCAGCTCGCTCCCCACTCTGTCCTCCACTCTAACTCTCAACATTCCATCCCATACACACACATTAGAAAATCTGAAACGGTCTGAAAACTGGACGATACATAAACTGTCATTTGGTAGAAACCATGCTTCAGAATCAGAATCAGAATCAGAAAAGCTTTATTGCCAAGTACATTTTTTACACATACAAGGAATTTGTTTTGGTGTCGTAGGTGCATGTCACACATTATCTAAAATAAGTTAAACAAACAGGTTAACAGAACAGACAATATAAGTATAAATATATAAATATATGTGTATATGTACACACACAGGATGTAACATAATAAAATAAGAGTAACAGTTAAGATAAAAAAAGAGCAGATTAAGTACAGTGGCATGTAGAGCCAGAGGTGGGTGTGGAGAGAGTCAGGGTGGGTTCCGGGCCTTGTTAATAAGGCTAGTGGCGGAGGGGAAAAAGCTGTCCTTGTGACGTGAGGTCTTGGTCCTGATGGACCTCAGCCTCCTGCCAGAGGGGAGTAGCTCAAAGAGTTTGTGTCCGGGGTGGGAGGGGTCAGCCACAATCTTTCCAGCACGCTTCAGAGTCCTGGTGGCGTAAAGGTCCTGGAGCGGTGGGAGATTGCAGCCAATCACCTTCTCAGCTGACCGAATGACACGCTGCAGTCTGCCCTTGTCCTTGGCAGTGGCAGCAGCGTACCAGATGGTGATGGAGGATGTGAGGATGGACTCAATGATGGCTGTGTAGAAGTGCACCATCATTGTCTTTGGCAGGCTGAATTTCTTCAGCTGCCGCAGGAAGTACATCCTCTGTTGTGCTTTTCTGACGAGGGAGCTGATGTTCAGCTCCCACTTGAGGTCCTGGGAGATTGTAGTTCCCAGGAAAGCGGAAAGACTCCACAATGTTAATTGTGGAGTCACTGAGTGTGATAGGGGCAGGTTGGGGCAGAATTCTTCCTGAAGTCCACAACCATCTCCACTGTCTTTAGAGCGTTGAGCTCTAGGTTGTTTTGCTTGCACCAGGTCACCAGGTGGTCAGCCTCCGACCTGTAGGCGGACTCGTCTCCATCAGAGATGAGTCCGATGAGGGAGGTGTCGTCCGCGAACTTTAGAAGCTTGACAGACTGGTGACTGGAAGTGCAGCTGTTGGTGTACAGGGAGAAGAGTAGAGGAGAAAGAACACAGCCCTGAGGGGATCCGGTGCTGATGGTCTGTGAGTCGGAGATGTCTTTCCCCAGCTTCACATGCTGCTTCCTGTCAGACAGGAAGTCAGTGATCCACCTGCAGGTGGAGTCAGGCACACCAAGCTGGGAGAGCTTCTCCTGGAGCAGAGCTGGGATGATGGTGTTGAAGGCAGAGCTGAAGTCCACAAACAGGATCCTGGCGTAGGTTCCTGCAGAGTCCAGGTGCCGGAGGATGTAGTGGAGGGCCAGGTTGACTGCATCATCTACAGACCTATTGGCTCTGTAGGCAAACTGCAGGGGGGTCCAGGAGGGTGTCGGTGATGGCTTTTAGGTGTGAAAGCACAAGGCGCTCAAAGGACTTCATAACCACAGAGGTCAGGGCGACGGGTCTGAAGTCATTAAGTCCTGTGGTCCTTGGCTTCTTGGGAACGGGGATGATTGTTGAGGTCTTGAAGCAGGCTGGCACGTGACATGTCTCCAGCGAGGTGTTGAAAATGTCTGTGAACACCGGAGACAGCTGGTCAGCGCAGTGCTTCAAGCTGGATGGGGAGACAGCATCCGGTCCAGCAGCTTTCCTGGGGTTCTGTCTCCTGAACAGTCTGTTGACGTCTTTCTCATTGATGGAGAGAGTCGTCGCTGAGGTGGGTGGGGAGGTGGAGGGGGGGGACCTTTTAGGTGGGGGGAGGTGGAGGTGATGCACAGTAGCTGTAGCTGTTGGGAGGTGTCGCGGGGGATGGAATCAGGGAAGACCCTTTGTTGGGAGGTGTTGAGGGGGGATGGTTACAGGACCGACCCTTTGTCCTTCAAAGCGACAGTAGAACTCATTAAGTTTGTTGGCTAGGCGTCGGTCGTTGGTGGAGTGGGAGACTTTAGGCTTGAAGCTGGTGATCTGTTTAAGCCCTCTCCAGACAGAAGCAGAGTTGTTTGCTGAGAACTGGTTTCGGAGTTTCTCAGAGTACCGTTTTTTAGCCTCTTTTACCGCCTTGCTAAACTTGTACTTTGCTACTTTAAGTCTGTTTTTTGTCTCCACTCCTGAAAGCCTCTGCCTTGTCCAACCTTAGCCTTCTGAGTTTGGCTGTGAACCAGGGTTTGTCATTGTTGAAACTCACCCTGGTGCATGATGGAACACAGCAGTCCTCACAGAAGCTGATGTATGACGTCACAGCCTCTGTGTACTCATCCAGACTGTTGGTAGCAGTCCTGAACACATCCCAGTCAGTAGAGTCCAAGCACGTCTGTAGATCCTCCACAGCTACACTGGTCCACTTCCTTGATGTCCTCACAACAGGTTTGCAGAGCTTTAGTTTCTGCCTGTAGGTGGGGATCAGGTGGACCATGACATGGTCAGAGTGTCCAAGTGCAGCACGGGGGACGGCGTGAAAAGCATCCCTGACTGTGGTGTAACAGTGATCCAGAATGTTCTCCTCTCTAGTCGGGCATTTAATATGCTGCCTGTATTTAGGTAGTACATGAGTGAGGTTTCCTTTGTTAAAGTCACCAAGGACAATAACTAGGGAGTCCGGGTTGGTCCGCTCCACACATAGTATCTGGTCGACAAGCATGCGCAGTGCGACCTGCACGTTGGCCTGCGGCGGGATGTAAACACCGACCAGAATGAATGAATGGAACTCACGGGGTGAATAAAAAGGCTTACAGTTTATGATGTAAGATTCCAGTTCAGGAGAACAATACTGTTGGATCACTGTCACGTCGTTGCACCAACCGCTATTGATGTAGAAACAGATTCCTCCACCTTTAGTTTTGCCGGAGAGGTCCGTGTCTCTGTCCGCTCTGTAGAGTTGGAAGCCTGCCAGCTGCAGCGCAGAGTCCGGTATTAATCCACAGAGCCACGTCTCCGTGAAGCACAAAACAGCAGATGAAGAAAAGTCCCTGTTTCCAACCAACAGCAGTTGTAATTCCTCCAGTTTGTTGGGCAGTGAGCGCACGTTAGAGAGAAATGTGCCCGGTAACGGTGTGCGTAATCCTCGCTGGCGGAGACGCACCAGCGCACCAGCCCGTTTCCCTCTCCTCCGGCGTCACTGCATGAGCAAAGGTGAGCGCACCTTGACTAGAATGTCCACAATTTCCAGTGAAGGGAGAAGAAAAGTAGGAAATAAATCCTCTGGCGTTGTTCCCCTGATGTTAAAGAGCTCTTCTCTGGAGAAAGCGATCCGGGTATCATCGCAAAAAACAAAGTTAAAACACAAAACAAAAAAAAACAACACGCACAAACACACCGAGTCGACCGTCTGCGGCGCCATCTTAGTTAGTTGATATCAGAATGCCCATTCAGCCCAATAAAGGCTAAAGTCTTGTCTTCGGTTTAAACCTTTAATTAGTTTTCTACATTAAAGTATGGCGATACAGCATGGCCCCAAAGAGGGGTTGTTTGGAGCGATGTTAAGCTATTTCTAGAAGATTTTCCATTAAAGTTTATGGGAAATTTGGCGCAGATTTTTGACGATTTCTTGAAAACCGCACGGCAAATCTCTTAGAAAAGTCATAGCACACCATTCCCGGTCATTACACACGTTTTTATGTATTTTGTGTGCATGTGTTGGCAACGCTCCGTGACTTGTAGCGGGACAAAAATGTGAAGGCAAATAAGTACGGGGGATAATAGTCATTCTGTTGTTTGCTGCTATTGCAGCACATCGGCACACTGAATGAAGTGCAAAATGATTAAATAAACGTTAACATTACCACAATATCTTGAAGGAGGAACCTTGAAGGTCCAATATGTAATATATTTACTGTAATAAATCCCAAAATGACCCCAATGCGTCATCAGATATTAAGGAAACATGCTAAGTTGAAATACTATCTTTTCTGACAACAATGCAAATGCCAGTATTTTCTCCTTTGAAACTTTCCGTTCCGTGACGGAATTGCTGTTTGTGTTTTGGCCTGTGTGTTGTTATCAACTGCCCAGTTTGACAGCCAGGCCGGGTTGCCAGATATACCTGTAAACACGTAAACCCAGTGTGCTACAGCTGTAACGTTAGTATAGCCATGAAATCAGCAAACAAACCAACAGGATCAACAGAGATAAATTTTACCCAACAAAAAAAAAACAGCATGTTTCTAATAGCTGCGTGACCGTAGACGTAACAAACCCTGTTGGGTAAATATTGGAGATGTATTTGAAAGATGGAGACAGCTTAGAGCCCAAAAGGACACAGAGTTGGCTTATTTCCTCCTAAACAGGTAAGCATTAGCGTCGGGCTAATTTATCACAGCTACTAGGAACTAGGGCTGGTTACCGAACGTCGATACTTTTATGGCACAAAAAAAAATTCTCAGATCCTATGAATTTTTCGGTGCCAAATTTCGGTTCCAAAAGCGTCTGAACGCTTAAGCGCAAGCTTATCTGTCCTCTCTGCATACTGACAGAGAGCAGAGCTCCGACCGACACACACACACACACTCGGAGAGGTGCGGACCGAGTTAACTACGTCGTCGGCTCTGTAGTTTTGTTGAAGTCACAGTGAGTCACAGCAATGCCGATAAAGTGGTTTCAAGTGTGGTTACAGTTTTTCAAAACTTCACGCAGACAGTGTTTGCTGCGATATGATATTAATGGCGAGCTGAAAGCGGTCGCGGTGCTGTTGACGTTACACTTCCTTACAAGCAGCCACAACAGTGGTTTCTCTGCCCTGATGACTGACTGACAGGCTGAGCTCGTAAGGCAAGGCAACTTTATTAATGTTACTCTGAGTGAGCAGTGTTACCAGAATTTTTACATTTTGATAACTGTTGTGATTCACAATTAAGATGGAAAATAAAAGCTTTGTTTTTAATGTATTTTTGTTGATGTTGATTGTTTAAAACATATGGTATCGAAAAAAGTATCGTTAGGAACCAGTATCGAAACTGAGGTATCGAAATTGGCACCGGATCGAAAGATTCTGAACGATACCCAGCCCTACTAGGGACGGGCATTTTATGTCATTTCAACATTTGTGTAGGTAGCTACTCACATTGAATTATATAGCTAGAGTACCTGAGTTGGTTACTCGCAAAAACAATTGAGACACAGCGAGTGAAGTGATCCCAACTGGTCCTCGCTAACGCCACCATGCTAACCCTGCTAACTGCTAACGTTACCAGAGGACCAGGCAATCGACCACGGCTGTTAACAACATGTAGCCTGTTCAGCGGCCGTAGCCGACAACGGTGAGTTATTTGAAGCCAAGAGAGGGGGGCTGTAAATCGGGAAGAGAGGACCATGAGTTTGCAGTGTGTTTATTGATTGTTGCCGTTGACGTAATTCTAAGCCAGTTTGGGTGGTTTGGTTTCTTACCGACTGGCGAGCGGTGCTGGAAGATGTTGTTGACAGGAAGTCCCTCCTTCCTCAGAGACCAGCACTCCACGATGCTGCCGCTCTGATTGGACGCACACAGCAGAACCTGCAACACACAGTCCTGTCAGGTTCTGATGGTTCTACTGGTCTCACATCTGTCCCAACACTCAGTCCTGTCAGGTTCTGATGGTTCTACTGGTCTCACATCTGTCCCAACACACATCTCTAATACACTACGATCTGTTTCTACTGCTCTGTCTGTTGCCTTTTGTTGTTGCTTAGGAAAGGGTTAGGGTTACATGTTGCGTAGTAGTAGTAGTAGTATATGTGTGTGTGTCTCTCTGTGTGTGTGTTACCTGTTCTGAGTTCTCTCTGGTGAGGAACTTGAGGTGTGTGACTGCGGGGTATTTCTCTCTCCTAAGAGGGTCGGTGGTGCAGCGCAGGAAGAGAGACGGCAGCAGCTCTGTGTCAATACGACACTTCTCACTGACCACACTCACCACCACCTACACACGCAACACACACACACACACACACACACACACACACACACAGAGACAGACACACACAGAGAGAGACACACACACACACACACACACACACACACACACACACACACACACACAGACACACACAGACACACACACACACACACACTGGTTCTGATCTATATACAGTATATCTATATCTATAGTTACTACAGGTCCCAGTGAAGGTTCTGGTTCTGATCTATATACAGTATATCTATATCTATAGTTACTACAGGTCCCAGTGAAGGTTCTGGTTCTGATCTATATACAGTATATCTATGTCTATAGTTATTACTGGGCCCAGTGAAGGTTCTGATCTATATACAGTATATCTATGTCTATAGTTATTACTGGGCCCAATGAAGGTTCTGGTTCTGATCTATATACAGTATATCTATGTCTATAGTTACTACAGGTCCCAGTGAAGGTTCTGATCTATATACAGTATATCTATGTCTATAGTTATTACTGGGCCCAATGAAGGTTCTGGTTCTGATCTATATACAGTATATCTATATCTATAGTTACTACAGGGCCCAGTGAAGGTTCTGGTTCTGATCTATATACAGTATATCTATATCTATAGTTACTACAGGTCCCAGTGAAGGTTCTGGTTGTGATCTATATACAGTATATCTATGTCTATAGTTATTACTGGGCCCAGTGAAGGTTCTGATCTATATACAGTATATCTATGTCTATAGTTACTACAGGGCCCAGTGAAGGTTCTGGTTCTGACCTATATACAGTATATCTATGTATATAGTTACTACAGGTCCCAGTGAAGGTTCTGGTTCTGATCTATATAGAGTATATCTATGTCTATAGTTATTACTGGGCCCAATGAAGGTTCTGGTTCTGATCTATATACAGTATATCTATGTTTATAGTTACTACTGGGCCCAGTGAAGGTTCTGGTTCTGATCTATATACAGTATATCTATGTCTATAGTTACTACAGGTCCCAGTGAAGGTTCTGATCTATATACAGTATATATATGTCTATAGTTATTACTGGGCCCAGTGAAGGTTCTGATCTATATACAGTATATCTATGTCTATAGTTACTACAGGTCCCAGTGAAGGTTCTGGTTCTGATCTATATACAGTATAGCTATGTCTATAGTTACTACAGGGCCCAGTGAAGGTTCTGGTTCTGACCTATATACAGTATATCTATGTATATAGTTACTACAGGTCCCAGTGAAGGTTCTGGTTCTGATCTATATACAGTATATCTATGTCTATAGTTATTACTGGGCCCAATGAAGGTTCTGGTTCTGATCTATATACAGTATATCTATGTTTATAGTTACTACTGGGCCCAGTGAAGGTTCTGGTTCTGATCTATATACAGTATATCTATGTCTATAGTTACTACAGGGCCCAGTGAAGGTTCTGGTTCTGATCTATATACAGTATATCTATGTCTATAGTTACTACTGGGCCCAGTGAAGGTTCTGATCTATATACAGTATATCTATGTCTATAGTTACTACTGGGCCCAGTGAAGGTTCTGGTTCTGACCTTGTAGAACTGGACCGGTGAGGAGCTGCTCCCGTCGGTGGCTGCCACCACGATGTTGCCTCCGCCGGTGAAGGCGATGTCGGCGAGCGCCACGCGTCCTCGGAGCCGGCACAGACTCTCGCTGGCGGTCAGCAGGGCGCCGCCGGGCTTCAGCAGCGACACGGTGACCAGGCCGCTCACCGTCACGGCCAGCCAGCCCTCCATCGGCTTCCCCCCAAACAGGGTCAGGGACGGGGAGAACTTGACCCGCGAAAACTTCTCCCCGAAGTTAGTGGACCCAGACTGGACCGAGAGGGACAAACACGGGATTCATTTACCAGGTTACCATCTAGCAGCGCAGAATCTGGTACATGTGTTACATATTTGTGTGTTTCTGGCGTGTGTTTTTCTGGCGTGTTGGTGTGTTTCTGGCGTGTTGGTGTGTTTCTGCCGTGTTTCTGGCGTGTTTCTGGCGTGTTGGTGTGTTTCTGGCGTGTTGGTGTGTTTCTGGCGTGTTGGTGTGTTTCTGGCGTGTTTCTGGTGTGTTTCTGGCGTGTTTCTGGTGTGTTTCTGGTGTGTTGGTGTGTTTCTGGCGTGTTGGTGTGTTTCTGGCGTGTTTCTGGCGTGTTTCTGGTGTGTTGGTGTGTTTCTGGTGTGTTGGTGTGTTTCTGGCGTGTTTCTGGCGTGTTGGTGTGTTTCTGGCATGTTGGTGTGTTTCTGGCGTGTTGGTGTGTTTCTGGCGTGTTGGTGTGTTTCTGGCGTGTTGGTGTGTTTCTGGCGTGTTTCTGGCATGTTGGTGTGTTTCTGGCGTGTTGGTGTGTTTCTGGCGTGTTTCTGGCGTGTTTCTGGCGTGTTTCTGGCGTGTTTCTGGCGTGTTGGCGTGTTTCTGGCGTGTTGGTGTGTTTCTGGCGTGTTGGTGTGTTTCTGGCGTGTTGGTGTGGCGTGTTGGTGTGGCGTGTTGGTGTGGCGAGTTGGTGTGTTTCTGGCGTGTTGGCGTGTTTCTGGCGTGTTGGTGTGTGTTGGTGTGTTTCTGGCGTGGTGTGTTTCTGGCGTGTGTGTTTCTGGCGTGTGTGTTTCTGGCGTGTTGGTGTGTTTCTGGCATGTTGGTGTGTTTCTGGCGAGTTGGTGTGTTTCTGGCATGTTGGTGTGTTTCTAGCGTGTTGGTGTGTTTCTGGCGTGGTGTGTTTCTGGCATGTTGGCGTGTTTCTGGCGTGGTGTGTTTTTGGCATGTTGGTGTGTTTCTGGCGTGTTGGTGTGTTTCTGGCGTGTTGGTATGTTTCTGGCGTGTGTGTTTCTGGCGTGTTGGTGTGTTTCTGGCGTGTGTGTTTCTGGCGTGTGTGTTTCTGGCGTGTCGGTGTGTTTCTGGCGTGTCGGTGTGTTTCTGGCGTGTCGGTGTGTTTCTGGCGTGTCGGTGTTTTTCTGGTTGGTTGGTGTGTTTCTGGTTGGTTGGTGTGTTTCTGGCGTGTTGGCGTGTTTCTGGCGTGTTTCTGGCGTGTGTGTTTCTGGCGTGTTGGTGTGTTTCTGGCGTGTGTGTTTCTGGCGTGTTGGTGTGTTTCTGGCGTGCGTTTCTGGCGTGTTGGTGTGTTTCTGGCGTGTTGGTGTGTTTCTGGCGTGTGTGTTTCTGGCGTGTTGGTGTGTTTCTGGCGTGTGTGTTTCTGGCGTGTTGGTGTGTTTCTGGCGTGTGTGTTTCTGGCGTGTCGGTGTGTTTCTGGCGTGTCGGTGTGTTTCTGGTTTGTTGGTGTGTTTCTGGTTGGTTGGTGTGTTTCTGGCGTGTTGGCGTGTTTCTGGCGTGTTGGTGTGTTTCTGGTGTTTTGGTGTGTTTCTGGCGTGTTTCTGTGTTTCTGGCGTGTTGGTGTGTTTCTGGTGTGTTGGTGTGTTTCTGGCGTGTTGGTGTGTTTCTGGCGTGTTTCTGGCGTGTTTCTGGCGTCTTGGTGTGTTTCTGGCGTGTGTGTTTCTGGCGTGTCGGTGTGTTTCTGGCGTGTCGGTGTGTTTCTGGTTTGTTGGTGTGTTTCTGGTTGGTTGGTGTGTTTCTGGCGTGTTGGTGTGTTTCTGGCGTATTGGTGTGTTTCTGGCGTGTTGGTGTGTTTCTGGCATGTTGGTGTGTTTCTAGCGTGTTGGTGTGTTTCTGGCGTGGTGTGTTTCTGGCATGTTGGCGTGTTTCTGGCGTGGTGTGTTTTTGGCATGTTGGTGTGTTTCTGGCGTGTTGGTGTGTTTCTGGCATGTTGGTATGTTTCTGGCGTGTGTGTTTCTGGCGTGTTGGTGTGTTTCTGGCGTGTGTGTTTCTGGCGTGTGTGTTTCTGGCGTGTCGGTGTGTTTCTGGTTTGTTGGTGTGTTTCTGGCGTGTTGGCGTGTTTCTGGCGTGTTGGCGTGTTTCTGGCGTGTGTGTTTCTGGCGTGTTGGTGTGTTTCTGGCGTGTGTTTCTGGCGTGTGCGTTTCTGGCGTGTTGGTGTGTTTCTGGCGTGTTGGTGTGTTTCTGGCGTGTGTGTTTCTGGCGTGTGTGTTTCTGGCGTGTTGGTGTGTTTCTGGCGTGTGTGTTTCTGGCGTGTTGGTGTGTTTCTGGCGTGTCGGTGTGTTTCTGGCGTGTCGGTGTGTTTCTGGTTTGTTGGTGTGTTTCTGGTTGGTTGGTGTGTTTCTGGCGTGTTGGCGTGTTTCTGGCGTGTTGGTGTGTTTCTGGTGTTTTGGTGTGTTTCTGGCGTGTTTCTGTGTTTCTGGCGTGTTGGTGTGTTTCTGGTGTGTTGGGGTGTTTCTGGCGTGTTGGTGTGTTTCTGGCGTGTTTCTGGCGTGTGGGTGTTTCTGACGTGTTTCTGGCGTCTTGGTGTGTTTCTGGCGTGTGTGTTTCTGGCGTGTTCCTGGCGTCTTGGTGTGTTTCTGGCGTGTGTGTTTCTGGCGTGTTGGTGTGTTTCTGCCGTGTTTCTGGCGTGTTGGTGTGTTTCTGGCATGTTGATGTGTTTCTGGCGTGTTGGTGTGTTTCTGGCGTGTTGGTGTGTTTCTGGCGTGTTTCTGGCGTGTTGGTGTGTTTCTGGTGTGTTTCTGGCGTGTTGGTGCGTTTCTGGCGTGTTTCTGGTGTGTGTGTTTCTGGCGTGTTGGTGTGTTTCTGGCGTGTTGGCGTGTTTCTGGCGTGTTGGCGTGTTTCTGGCGTGTTGGCGTGTTTCTGGCGTGTTGGTTTGTTGCCGTGTTTCTGGCGTGTTACCATCTCCACGTGCAGCGCCAGCTTGACGCCGTTGTGCAGCCAGCTAAGAGCTACGATTGTGGTGTGTTTCTGGCGTGTTTCTGGCGTGTTTCTGGCGTCTTGGTGTGTTTCTGGCGTGTGTGTTTCTGGCGTGTCGGTGTGTTTCTGGCGTGTCGGTGTGTTTCTGGCTTGTTGGTGTGTTTCTGGCGTGTTGGTGTGTTTCTGGCGTGTTGGTGTGTTTCTGGCGTGTTGGTGTGTTTCTGGCATGTTGGTGTGTTTCTAGCGTGTTGGTGTGTTTCTGGCGTGGTGTGTTTCTGGCATGTTGGCGTGTTTCTGGCGTGGTGTGTTTTTGGCATGTTGGTGTGTTTCTGGCGTGTTGGTGTGTTTCTGGCATGTTGGTATGTTTCTGGCGTGTGTGTTTCTGGCGTGTTGGTGTGTTTCTGGCGTGTGTGTTTCTGGCGTGTGTGTTTCTGGCGTGTCGGTGTGTTTCTGGTTTGTTGGTGTGTTTCTGGTTGGTTGGCGTGTTTCTGGCGTGTTGGCGTGTTTCTGGCGTGTTGGTGTGTTTCTGGCGTGTGTGTTTCTGGCGTGTTGGTGTGTTTCTGGCGTGTGTTTCTGGCGTGTGCGTTTCTGGCGTGTTGGTGTGTTTCTGGCGTGTTGGTGTGTTTCTGGCGTGTGTGTTTCTGGCGTGTGTGTTTCTGGCGTGTTGGTGTGTTTCTGGCGTGTGTGTTTCTGGCGTGTTGGTGTGTTTCTGGCGTGTCGGTGTGTTTCTGGCGTGTCGGTGTGTTTCTGGTTTGTTGGTGTGTTTCTGGTTGGTTGGTGTGTTTCTGGCGTGTTGGCGTGTTTCTGGCGTGTTGGTGTGTTTCTGGTGTTTTGGTGTGTTTCTGGCGTGTTTCTGTGTTTCTGGCGTGTTGGTGTGTTTCTGGTGTGTTGGTGTGTTTCTGGCGTGTTGGTGTGTTTCTGGCGTGTTTCTGGCGTGTGGGTGTTTCTGACGTGTTTCTGGCGTCTTGGTGTGTTTCTGGCGTGTGTGTTTCTGGCGTGTCGGTGTGTTTCTGGCGTGTCGGTGTGTTTCTGGTTTGTCGGTGTGTTTCTGGTTTGTTGGTGTGTTTCTGGTTGGTTGGTGTGTTTCTGGCGTGTTGGCATGTTTCTGGCGTGTTGGAGTGTTTCTGGTGTGTTTCTGGTGTTTTGGTGTGTTTCTGGCGTGTTTCTGTGTTTCTGGCGTGTTGGTGTGTTTCTGGTGTGTTGGTGTGTTTCTGGCGTGTTTCTGGCGTGTTGGTGTGTTTCTGGCGTGTTTCTGGCGTGTGGGTGTTTCTGGCGTGTTCCTGGCGTCTTGGTGTGTTTCTGGCGTGTGTGTTTCTGGCGTGTTGGTGTGTTTCTGCCGTGTTTCTGGCGTGTTGGTGTGTTTCTGGCATGTTGATGTGTTTCTGGCGTGTTGGTGTGTTTCTGGCGTGTTGGTGTGTTTCTGCCGTGTTTCTGGCGTGTTGGTGTGTTTCTGGTGTGTTTCTGGCGTGTTGGTGCGTTTCTGGCGTGTTTCTGGTGTGTGTGTTTCTGGCGTGTTGGTGTGTTTCTGGCGTGTTGGCGTGTTTCTGGCGTGTTGGTGTGTTTCTGGCGTGTTGGCGTGTTTCTGGCGTGTTTCTGGCGTGTTGGCGTGTTTCTGGCGTGTTTCTGGCGTGTTTCTGGCGTCTTGGTGTGTTTCTGGCGTGTGTGTTTCTGGCGTGTCGGTGTGTTTCTGGCGTGTCGGTGTGTTTCTGGTTTGTTGGTGTGTTTCTGGTTGGTTGGTGTGTTTCTGGCGTGTTGGCGTGTTTCTGGCGTGTTGGTGTGTTTCTGGTGTTTTGGTGTGTTTCTGGCGTGTTTCTGTGTTTCTGGCGTGTTGGTGTGTTTCTGGCGTGTTGGCGTGTTTCTGGCGTGTTGGCGTGTTTCTGGCGTGTTTCTGGCGTGTGGGTGTTTCTGACGTGTTTCTGGCGTCTTGGTGTGTTTCTGGCGTGTGTGTTTCTGGCGTGTCGGTGTGTTTCTGGCGTGTCGGTGTGTTTCTGGCGTGTCGGTGTGTTTCTGGTTTGTTGGTGTGTTTCTGGTTGGTTGGTGTGTTTCTGGCGTGTTGGCGTGTTTCTGGCGTGTTGGTGTGTTTCTGGTGTGTTTCTGGTGTTTTGGTGTGTTTCTGGCGTGTTTCTGTGTTTCTGGCGTGTTGGTGTGTTTCTGGTGTGTTGGTGTGTTTCTGGCGTGTTTCTGGCGTGTTGGTGTGTTTCTGGCGTGTTTCTGGCGTGTGGGTGTTTCTGGCGTGTTCCTGGCGTCTTGGTGTGTTTCTGGCGTGTGTGTTTCTGGCGTGTTGGTGTGTTTCTGCCGTGTTTCTGGCGTGTTGGTGTGTTTCTGGCATGTTGATGTGTTTCTGGCGTGTTGGTGTGTTTCTGGCGTGTTGGTGTGTTTCTGCCGTGTTTCTGGCGTGTTGGTGTGTTTCTGGTGTGTTTCTGGCGTGTTGGTGCGTTTCTGGCGTGTTTCTGGTGTGTGTGTTTCTGGCGTGTTGGTGTGTTTCTGGCGTGTTGGCGTGTTTCTGGCGTGTTGGTGTGTTTCTGGCGTGTTGGCGTGTTTCTGGCGTGTTGGCGTGTTTCTGGCGTGTTGGCGTGTTTCTGGCGTGTTACCATCTCCACGTGCAGCGCCAGCTTGACGCCGTTGTGCAGCCAGCTAAGAGCTACGATTGGATCTCCGTCCACAGACGAGGACAGAACGCTCTCCCAGCTGTTCACCAGGTGATCAGACATCCACCAGCACTTAATCTGGCCGTCACCATCGGCAGAGAGCAGCCGAGAACCTGCACACACACACACAGATACACACACACACACACACACACACACACACACAGATACACACAGAGACACACACACACACACACACACACACACACACACACAGACACACACAGAGACACACACAGAGACACACAGAGACACACACACACACACACACACACACACACACACACACACACACACACACACACACACACACAGATCAACCCAGAGAAACCAGTCCATGGGTCTATCCCAGCCTGGTGCTGTTCTGGGAGTTTGATGCTAACACACCTGGCTGCATCACTGGGAACTCACCTGATTGGTCCCACTCCAGACAGGAAATGACCTCAGAGTGTCCCGAGTTGATGGAGTAAACGTCCCAGGGGATGCTCGGTGTCGATGATGTGGATCATGTGACTAACATCTGCGCGCAGCACACACACACACACACACACACACACACCATTACGAGGAAAAAAGTCTGAACATTTTAGAAAAAAGTTGGAACACGTGTGTGTGTGTGTGTGTGTGTGTGTGTGTGTGTGTGTGTGTGTGTGTGTGTGTGTACACCTGAGTGTGTACCTGTGTATATAGTGTGTAAACCTGTGTGTGTACCTGTGTATATAGTGTGTAAACCTGTGTGTGTACCGGTGTGATCGTGTACAGGTGCTGGTCATATAATTAGAATATCATCAAAAAGTTGATTTATTTCAGTAATTCCATTCAAAAAGTGAAACTTGTATATTATATTCATTCATTACACACAGACTGATATATTTCAGTGTTTATTTCTTTTAATTTTGATGATTATAACTGACAACTAATGAAAAGCCCAAATTCAGTATCTCAGAAAATTAGATATATATATGGTCAGTATATATATATATATATATATATATATATATATATATATATATATATATCTGACCATAGACAGTATATATATATATATATATATCTGACCATAGACAGTATATATATCTCTGACCATAGATAGTCAGTGTTGGGAGTAACGCGTTACAAAAGTAACGCAATTACAGTAATGTATTCCTTTTTGCTGTAATGCAATAATATAACGCATTACTAATTAAATTTCGGTAATATTATTACGCGTTACAATCTCAGTAACGCGAGTTACAACGCATTTTAATGCAACATTTTTTAAGAATTTCCCAACACCGCGAAGCATTTGTTCACAGGAAGAAAAAAAAAAGCCGTGAGTATTATTTCATAACATCTGTGTCCCAACAGGTGACGATACGTCAGCGCAGACAGCTGTGTGTCCGAGCCGCTGACAGATTTAGACATGTCAGGAATTTATGTTTAGGTTGTTACACGTAAATCATTACAGTTTATCAGCTGTGGAGAGTAACTATGCCTGTAGCAGAACTGCTTCGAATTACGACCAAAAACGCTTGTCTTTTACTGTGACCATTTACTGTTCAATATGTTGCTGTCATGAACGGTAATAATTATTACAGTTGCAGGTTTACAAACAAGAAAGTGAGCAACTTAGCTTGACGGACATGTTGCATCTCAGTAAGCTAGCAAGAGTACACAACAGACAACCTCCGTGTAGGCTACTTCAAAATAAAAGCACTTCCTGTGACGGTTCGCAGTAAAACTAAATTACTGTTAAAAAAAATAAGGGTGTGGCCCTTTTCACATATCAGCTGTAAATCAAGTACTGTAAATAATGTAAATAGTTAGTTTTAATCACATTATAACTGACCATTTCCTTTAGACTGTTTTAAACTAAACAACATGGATTTCTTATTCAAGTGCTTTAAACAAACATTTTACAACAATGCCGTACTTCAATACAACCATAAGATACTTTTAATTGAGTATTTTCATTTTCTCCTACTTGTATATTCTACATTTAACTTATCTATTTTGTATAGCTTTAGTTACTTTGCATATCCATATTGGGGACAGTGCATTTACACTGTGATACAAGCTGGACACGTCATACTTTATTGTAGCAAAGTGTAATTTCTTCAGTGTTGTCCCCATTAAAAGATATAATGAAATATTTACTAAAATTTAAAAAACACTTTTGTGAGATACTGTATGAAAACAGTCTACACAAGACGCAGCAGTAAGTGCAAAATGTGCTAGTAACTGTGCCAGGAATAACCCTAAATAGCCAACAGACTAAAGAAGACAGACATCAACAGGTGTTTTAAACTTTGGTTCGAGTAAAGTGGCGAACTTTTAGAAGTCAATCGACTCCCACAGTTGTGTAGCTAGACATCACAGTACCAATCCACATATTAACTCACGCGTCCTCACACTTTTAGTGTTCATGCGTATTTACTAACCAGCAGCTATCGGGTCGCTGGTGAAAGCCCTCCTGTAGTGTTCTATGTCCTGCTGTTGTCTCCGTCATGCTTCCTGGCCCTAGCCCCATACATCCGGGCCCTGTACCGGGGTTATATTAGCTTCTGTTTCGGGGGAAGGGGGCTTTGCCTTCTCCTTGCCCTGTCACTGCTTGTTAAGGTAAGCTAGGTTAGCCTCCTTGAGCGCGCTTCTCAAATGTACTTTCAAATTCGTGGGAATTGTTCACTGATTTTACCACCTTCCACTGCGAGGCACTTGCTTTTATCTGACACAGTCATAATCAGATAGGACTCTGCCGCTTTCTTCAGACTTTCGGTACCGCTATGATGTCAGGCGAGGGGCACGGACATGTTGTGTTCAATTTGACGTGGAATGTCGGAATTTCTGGGTTCCCAGTCGGAAACTATATGTCTACTACGGCATAGACTGAATAAAACAGGTCGGAAATGTCAACTCTGTTATTTGCTCTGTGAAAGACATTAACAAAGACGAAAACTAAGGGCATTTACTCGATAATTTTATTTCATTTTAGTTAGTTTTGCAAACAGACATTACAGTTTTAGTTTAGTTATCGTTTTTTGTAATGCCTCGTTTTTATTTTTATTTCAGTTAACGACAATGTTTTTCCCATCTAGTTTTCGTTATTTCGTTCGTTTTCGTTAACGATTATAACCTTGATTCGGACCAGCCCTAGTTTGTACCTGTGTATATAGTGTGTATATAGTGTGTGAATATAGTGTGTGTACCTGTGTATGTAATGTGTGTGTGTGTACCTGTGTATATAGTGTGTGTATGTGTGTATATAGTGTGTGTACCTGTGTCGTCTGAGTCGTTCTTCAGGTCTGTGGTGAAGGCCACCAGGTTTCTGCAGGACCAGGAGCAGACCAGAGGGACCGAGGGACAGTGGACGCTCTTCGGACGTTTCTCCCACTCACACACGTAGGCCAACTCCATGATCTACACACACCAACTCATGTTATTATATACTGCTCTCACACACTCACTCACTCACTCACTCACTCACACACTCACACACTCACACACTCACTCACACACACACACACACACACACACACACACACACACACACACACACACACACACAGGCCAACTCCATGATCTACACACACCAACTCATGTTATTATATACTGCTCACACACACACACACACACACACACACACTCACTCACTCACTCACACACACACACACACACACACACACACACACACACACACACACACACACACACACACACACACACACACACACACAGGCCAACTCCATGATCTACACACACCCACTCATGTTATTATATACCTCACACACACACACACACACACACACACACACACACACACACACACACACACACACACACACACACACACGTAGGCCAACTCCATGATCTACACACACCCACTCATGTTATTATATACCTCCACACACACACACACACACACACACACACACACACACACACACACACACACACACACACACACAGACACACACACACACACACACAGACACACACACACACACACACACACACACACACACAGCACACACACACAGACACACACACACAGACACAGACACACACACACACACACACACACACACACACACGTAAGCCAACTCCATGATCTACACACACCCACTCATGTTATTATATACCTCCACACACACACACACACTCACACTCACACTCATGTTATTATATACCTCCACACACACACACACACACACACTCACACTCACACTCACACACACACTCACACACACACTCACACACACACACACAGGCCAACTCCATGATCTACACACACCAACTCATGTTATTATATACTGCTCACACACACACACACACACACACACACACACGTAGGCCAACTCCATGATGTACACACACCCACTCATGTTATTATATACTGCTCACACACACACACACACACACACACACACACACACACACACACACACACACACACACGTAGGCCAACTCCATGATCTACACACACCCACTCATGTTATTATATATATTATATAATGAACCCTGACAAAGCACACCTGTGAAGGTAAAACCATTTCAGGTGACTACCTCATGAAGCTCATTGAGAGAACACCAAGGGTTTGCAGAGTTATCAAAAAAAGCAAAGGGTGGCTACTTTGAAGAATCTAAAATATAAGACATGTTTTCAGTTATTTCACACTTTTTTGTTAAGTACATAATTCCATATGTGTTCATTCATAGTTTTGATGCCTTCAGTGAGAATCTACAATGTAAATAGTCATGAAAATAAAAAGGAAACGCATTGAATGAGAAGGTGGGTCCAAACTTTTGGCCTGTACTGTATATGAATACATTGTCCATATTAAAGCAGTTTCTTTGTTCCTGTCTCTCCTAACTTTCTCTCTGTCACCAGACTCCAGTCACAGAACAGTTGATTTAACAGATGCTCATGTAGCTAGCTGTTAGCTGCTAACGTTAGCTTACCTCCTTTTGATTTCAGCTCCAATGACGCAGCTCAAACTGAAATAAATCCGTGTTCTGTCCAAAGGGAAGTGTAAGAAGTATAGAGTGAGTTTGTGCTGTTTAACGGAACATTAAATATATAATTAACATAATATCCGCGGGTGTAACAAACAAACAAACAGTCTACCGTCCATTCAGACAGTGTGTGTGTGTGTGAGGACCCCGCCGGCCGCCCACAGGGCTGCTTCAGCATCTGCCTGTCTGAAAAACAATAAACAAACATTCAAACACGCATACAAAAAAAATTGAAAACCTGTGAGAATATTAATTAAAAGTCAAATAAACACAAAAAATATCAAAAGCAAATGAAAACCAAAGAAGAGGATTTCCCCCAAAACTTTACTCAAAACGATTCAGGCGGTTTGTATCAGCTACTATGAGTAGAACAGAAAAAGATAATTTTAAATATAAACATATATATAAATATATATTATTTTAAACTAATTTTGTGACGGTTCCAGATGTTTTAATTGACATGAATGAATGTTATATTTACACACATGTTGTTAATTAAACTTAATATTTATTTATTTATTAATATCATTATTTTTCAAATTCTTTTTTTTCCATTTATTCATAAATTATATATTTTTAATTTTTAGAAATGTAATTCAGAAACAGTCTCAGTTCGTAAACATTACATTTAGATTATTATACAGCAGTGTGTCTGTCTGTCTGTCTGTGTGTGTGTGTGTCTGTCTGTGTGTGTGTGTGTGTGTGTGTGTGTGTGTCTGTCTGTGTGTGTGTCTGTCTGTCTGTCTGTATGTCTGTGTGTGTGTGTCTGTCTGTGTGTGTGTCTGTCTGTGTGTGTGTGTGTGTGTGTGTGTGTGTGTGTGTGTGTGTGTGTGTGTGTGTGTGTGTGTGTGTGTCTGTCTGTGTGTGTGTGTGTGTGTGTGTGTGTGTGTGTGTGTGTGTGTGTGTGTGTGTGTGTGTGTGTGTGTGTGTGTGTGTGTGTGTGTGTGTGTGTGTGTCTGTCTGTGTGTGTGTGTGTGTCTGTCTGTGTGTGTGTGTGTGTGTGTCTGTGTGTGTCTGTGTGTGTGTGTCTGTCTGTGTGTGTGTGTGTGTCTGTCTGTGTGTGTGTGTGTGTGTGTGTGTGTGTGTGTGTGTGTGTGTGTGTGTCTGTGTGTGTGTGTCTGTGTGTGTGTGTCTGTCTGTGTGTGTGTCTGTCTGTGTGTGTGTGTGTGTGTGTGTCTGTCTGTGTGTGTGTGTGTGTGTGTGTGTGTGTGTGTGTCTGTCTGTGTGTGTGTGTGTCTGTCTGTGTGTGTGTGTGTGTGTCTGTCTGTGTGTGTGTGTGTGTGTGTGTGTGTGTGTGTGTGTGTGTGTGTGTGTGTGTGTGTCTGTCTGTGTGTGTGTGTCTGTGTGTGTGTGTGTGTGTGTGTGTGTGTGTGTGTGTGTGTGTGTGTGTGTGTGTGTGTTTGTGTGTGTGTGTGTGTGTGTGTGTGATATATTTTGAATTATCATTTGTTTTCCATATAGGCCAATATATTTATATACAGCACAGTATACACACTATATACACACACACACACATATATATATATATATATAGAGAGAGAGAGAGAGAGAGAGAGAGAGAGAGAGACTTTTAATTAATAAAAAATAATTAATAATATAAAAATGTTGCGTACTTCCGGTCGTAGCTGTATCCCCGGCAGCGCTCTGGGGATACAGCTACCTACGCTAGGACCCGTATTTCCGCTCTGCTTTTGGTTCCTAGCTACCAGCCGTCCTGTTAGCCTCTGTTAGCCTCTTAGCTCCGAGTTTAACCGCCTAAAGTCTGTAAATAAAACTAAAATGACTCCACACTGAGTCTGCTACATGCTGGCTGTTAGCTGCTAGCTCCTCTAGTGTTATATTCACCTGCACAGCGCAGCTAGCGGAGCATGCTAACCGGCTAGCTGCTGCGTTTCTGAGTCTGTTTGTTAGTTCTGATGAAGAGGAAACGTTAGCATTCTGCGGAGTCAATAACAGGTAACCCATACACATGCTAACACACAGCTAACGTTAGCATGCTGCGGAGTCAATAACAGGTAATCCAGACACATGCTAACACACAGCTAACGTTAGCATTCAGCGGAGTCAATAACGGGTAATCCAGACACATGCTAACACACAGCTAACGTTAGCATTCAGCGGAGTCAATAACGGGTAATCCAGACACATGCTAACACACAGCTAACGTTAGCACTGACACATAAATACTGCTGTTTACTGGGTGAATGGATTAGTAGTTTGGCCTCTAACGTTAAAATGTGGACCAGTGTTTCCCAAAAGTCCAAGATGACGTCATCAAATGTCTTGTTCTGTCCACAAATCAGAGATCTTGAGACTACTGTCCCAGAGGAGAGAGGACATTAGGACATATCCACACTAGTTTACCTGTAATATCAGACACTAGGACATATCCACACTAGTTTATCTGTTATATCAGACACTAGGACATATCCACACTAGTTTACCTGTTATATCAGACACTAGGACATATCCACACTAGTTTATCTGTTATATCAGACATTAGGACATATCCACACTAGTTTATCTGTTATATCAGACACTAGGACATATCCACACTAGTTTACCTGTTATATCAGACACTAGGACATATCCACACTAGTTTATCTGTTATATCAGACATTAGGACATATCCACACTAGTTTATCTGTTATATCAGACACTAGGACATATCCACACTAGTTTACCTGTTATATCAGACACTAGGACATATCCACACTAGTTTATCTGTTATATCAGACATTAGGACATATCCACACTAGTTTATCTGTAATATCAGACACTAGGACATATCCACACTAGTTTATCTGTTATATCAGACACTAGGACATATCCACACTAGTTTATCTGTTATATCAGACACTAGGACATATCCACACTAGTTTATCTGTTATATCAGACACTAGGACATATCCACACTAGTTTTATCTGTAATATCAGACACTAGAACATATCCACACTAGTTTATCTGTTATATCAGACACTAGGACATATCCACACTAGTTTATCTGTAATATCAGACACTAGGACATATCCACACTAGTTTATCTGTTATATCAGACACTAGGACATATCCACACTAGTTTATCTGTTATATCAGACACTAGGACATATCCACACTAGTTTATCTGTTATATCAGACACTAGGACATATCCACACTAGTTTATCTGTTATATCAGACACTAGGACATATCCACACTAGTTTACCTGTTATATCATACACTAGGACATATCCACACTAGTTTACCTGTTATATCAGACACTAGGACATATCCACACTAGTTTATCTGTTATATCAGACACTAGGACATATCCACACTAGTTTACCTGTTATATCAGACATTAGGACATATCCACACTAGTTTACCTGTTATATCAGACATTAGGACATATCCACACTAGTTTACCTGTTATATCAGACACTAGGACATATCCACACTAGTTTATCTGTTATATCAGACAGTAGGACATATCCACACTAGTTTACCTGTTATATCAGACACTAGAACATATCCACACTAGTTTATCTGTTATATCAGACACTAGGACATATCCACACTAGTTTATCTGTTATATCAGACACTAGGACATATCCACACTAGTTTACCTGTTATATCAGACACTAGGACATATCCACACTAGTTTACCTGTTATATCAGACATTAGGACATATCCACACTAGTTTACCTGTTATATCAGACACTAGGACATATCCACACTAGTTTATCTGTTATATCAGACACTAGGACATATCCACACTAGTTTACCTGTTATATCAGACACTAGGACATATCCACACTAGTTTATCTGTTATATCAGACACTAGGACATATCCACACTAGTTTATCTGTTATATCAGACACTAGAACATATCCACACTAGTTTATCTGTTATATCAGACACTAGGACATATCCACACTAGTTTACCTGTTATATCAGACACTAGGACATATCCACACTAGTTTATCTGTTATATCAGACACTAGGACATATCCACACTAGTTAACCTGTTGTTATATCAGACACTAGGACATATCCACACTAGTTAACCTGTTGTTATATCAGACACTAGGACATATCCACACTAGTTAACCTGTTGTTATATCAGACACTAGGACATATCCACACTAGTTTATCTGTTATATCAGACACTAGGACATATCCACACTAGTTTACCTGTTATATCAGACACTAGGACATATCCACACTAGTTTACCTGTTATATCAGACACTAGGACATAGTTTCTAGCAGTCTGGGTGGGGACTACCACAGGTTTCTAGCAGTCTGGGTGGGGACTACCACAGGTTTCTATCAGTCTGGGTGGGGACTACCGCAGGTTTCTAGCAGTCTGGGTGGGGGCTACCACAGAGTTGTCTATTGTTATAGTCAGGTCTTGGGTAGGAGAGCCCTTCCCTGGAAGGAAAAGGAGCTCAGTCTTGTCAGGTTGAGTTTTAGATGTTGTGTGGACATCCAAGAAGAGATGTCAGTCAGACAGGCCGAGATACGTGCTGCTACTTGAGTTTCAGTCTCAGGAAAAGAGAGAATTAGTTGGGTGTCGTCTGCGTAGCTGTGGTTAGAGAAGCTGTGTGAGTGAATGACAGACCAGAGAGAGTTGGTGTACAGAGAGAAGAGGAGGGGACCCAGGACTGATCCCTGAGGGACCCCAGATTTGAGTGGGCAAGGCTCTGAGGTTGAGGCAGAGCCCTGACCCAGATCCTGGAGTGTCGAAATATTTAAACTGAGCAGCGATAGTTTAACATCTGGAACTATCAATTCATTGATCCAAGATGTATTTGGTTTCTTTTCAGAGTCATCTGTGTGAAGAAGTCTTTCTTTCCTCCCTCGGACTCTGTCGTGATTGGCTGAGAGGCTTCCCTGGCTGTGATCTGATTGGCTGAGAGGAGCCATGCTGACCTAGGATCAGCTGTTAGTCAGTTTGCTGTGTGTGGAGTAACACAGCGACTCATCATGTCTGAGAACCAGCCCAACAACAACAACGTCCCTCTGAACAACAACAACAACAACAACATGGGACCCAACCGGCTCCGGAACCCCAACATCAACCAGAACCCGCTCATCAACGTCCGGGACCGCCTCTTCCACGCGCTCTTCTTCAAGATGGCCGTCACCTACGCCCGACTGTTCCCACCGTCTTTCAGGAGGGTCTTTGAGTTCTTCGTCCTGCTAAAGGTAGGAAACATCTGGGCAACATCTGGGTGATATCTAGGGAACATCTAGGCAATATCTGGGCAACATCTGGGCAATATCTATGGGAACATCTGGGCAACATCTGGGTGATATCTAGGGAACATCTGGGCAATATCTAGGGAACATCTGGGCAATATCTAGGGAACATCTGGGCAATATCTAGGGAACATCTGGGCAACATCTAGGCAATATCTAGGGTACATCTGGGCAACATCTAGGTGATATCTAGGGAACATCTGGGCAATATCTGGGTGATAACTAGGGAACATCTAGGCAATATCTGGGCAACATCTGGGCAATATCTAGGGAACATCTAGGCAATATCTAGGGAATATCTAGGCAATATCTGGGAAACATCTGGGCAACATCTGGGCAATATCTAGGGAACATCTAGGCAATATCTGGGGAACATCTAGGCAATATCTAGGGAACATCTAGGCAACGTCTGGGCAATATCTAGGGAACATCTGGGCAATATCTAGGCAACATCTGGGCAGTATCTAGGGAACATCTAGGCAACATCTGGGCAATATCTAGGGATCATCTGGGCAATATCTAGGGCAACATTTGGGGTAATAGCTGGGCAACATCTAGGTAATATTTAGGGAACATCTAGGGAGAATCTAGGTAATATCTAGGGAACATCGAGGGAACATCTAGGTAATATCTTGGGAACATCTGGGCAATATTGTCTCAAAAATGAAAGCCTGACAGCATTATCTCCCGTGTGTTTGTGGCCAGGCGCTCTTCGTCCTCTTCATCCTGGCCTACATCCACATCGCCTTCTCTCGCTCGCCCATCGACTGCCTGGAGGCGGTGAGGGAGCGCTGGCCAAGGGACGGCATCCTGCGGGTGGAGATCCAGAAAAACTCCAGCCGCGCGCCCGTCTTCCTTCAGCACTACGACGCCGCGGCCGGCCTGCAGGAGGCGCTGGGGGGCAGGGGGGGGCGGGCTGGGGGCGGGGCTTAGCCTGGCAGCGCTGCAGGACGAAGACGAGGAAGAGGAGGAGATGACGATGGAGATGTTCGACAACAGCTCCGTACAGGTGAGACGCAGACACAGTCGTAACATGGTTAGTTCTCCGGTTAGTTGGTCTGACCCATAATACATCTATGGTCTGACCCATAATACATCTATGGTCTGGCCCATAATACATCTATGGTCTGGCCCATAATACATCTATGGTCTGGCCCATAATACATCTATGGTCTGGCCCATAATACATCTATGGTCTGGCCCATAATACATCTATGGTCTGGCCCATAATACATCTACGGTCTGGCCCATAATACATCTATGGTCTGGCCCATAATACTGTACATCTACGGTCTGGCCCATAATACATCTATGGTCTGGTCCATAATACTGTACATCTATGGCCTGGCCCATAATACATCTATGGTCTGACCCATAATACATCTACGGTCTGACCCCTAATACATCTACGGTCTGACCCCTAATACATCTACGGTCTGACCCCTAATACATCTATGGCCTGGCCCATAATACTTCTATGGTCTGACCCATAATACATCTATGGCCTGGCCCATAATACATCTATGGCCTGGCCCATAATACTTCTATGGTCTGACCCATAATACATCTATGGCCTGGCCCATAATACTTCTATGGCCTGGCCCATAATACATCTATGGTCTGACCCCATAATACTTCTATGGTCTGACCCATAATACATCTATGGCCTGGCCC
Source organism: Perca schrenkii (assembly GCA_025617405.1). NCBI lineage: Eukaryota > Metazoa > Chordata > Actinopteri > Perciformes > Percidae > Perca > Perca schrenkii. Next base: position 41,123 of record JABUOV010000208.1, read on the forward strand.
ATAATACATCTATGGCCTGGCCCATAATACTTCTATGGTCTGACCCATAATACATCTATGGCCTGGCCCATAATACATCTATGGTCTGACCCATAATACATCTACGGTCTGACCCATAATACATCTACGGTCTGACCCCTAATACATCTATGGCCTGGCCCATAATACATCTATGGTCTGACCCATAATACATCCATGGTCTGACCCATAATACATCTATGGTCTGGCCCATAATACATCTATGGTATGGCCCATAATACATCTATGGTCTGGCCCATAATACATCTTTGGTCTGACCCATAATACATCCATGGTCTGACCCATAATACATCCATGGTCTGACCCATAATACATCTATGGTCTGGCCCATAATACATCTATGGTCTGGCCCATAATACATCTATGGTCTGGCCCATAATACATCTATGGTCTGGCCCATAATACATCTATGGTCTGGCCCATAATACATCCATGGTCTGACCCATAATACATCTATGGTCTGATCCCTAATACATCTATGGTCTGACCCCTAATACATCTTTGGTCTGACCCATAATACATCTTTGGTCTGACCCATAATACATCTATGGTCTGACCCCTAATACATCTATGGTCTGACCCATAATACATCGTTAGTTCTCTGATTCCTTCCTGTAGTTCTTTGGATAAAATGTGCTTTTGATAAGTTAAATGAATGTTTGTATGTGTTTCCTGTGATGTGCTGCAGTTTGATCTGGACATGGAGCCTCGTCTGAAGCCGTCTCTGATTGGTGGAGGAGGAGGAGGAGGGGGGGGAGGAGGAGGGAATGGCAGTCAGGACGTCTCCTTCAGTCAGACCACTAAAGGTATGCAGCCGCTGGACGACTCAGTGTCTGAGCTGGAGATGATGACCAGAGCAGGTAAACTCGTCCTCTCCTCTTCCTCCTCTTCCTCATCCTCCTCTTCTTCTTCTTCATCCTCCTCTTCCCTCCTCTTCCTCTTCTCCTCATCTTCCTCATCCTCCTCCTCTTCTTCCCTCTCTCCCATCCTCTTCTTCATCTTCCTTCCTCATCTTCCTCTCTTCTTGCTCCTCTCATCTTCATCTCTTCTTCCTCCTCTCATCCTCCTCATCTTTCTTTCTTCTCCCTCTCATCTTCCTCTCTTCTTCCTCCTCTCTTCTTCCTCCTCTTGTCCTCATCTTCCTCTCTTCTTCCTCCTCTCATCTTCCTCTCTTCTTCCTCCTCTCATCCTCCTCATCTTTCTTTCTTCTCCCTCTCATCTTCCTCTCTTCTTCCTCCTGGACAGAAACTCCATCCATCTCTAGTCTCCTTTAACTCTGCATGATATTGTTTTATGTTTTTTAGAATAGTTTACTGTGTTTACCTGCCGGTTAATCTCTGGCTTCAGAAAAGCTCTGTGTCGTGTTCCCAGCTAAAGGCCATTTGGTGTCATCCCGCTCTGTGTCACGTTCCCAGCTAAAGGCCATTTGGTGTCATCCGGCTCTGTGTCACGTTCCCATTGAAGGCCATTTGGTTTCATCCGGCTCTGTGTCACGTTCCCATTGAAGGCCGTTTTGGTGTCATCCGGCTCTGTGTCATGTTCCCATTGAAGGCCGTTTGGTGTCATCCGGCTTTGTGTCATGTTCCCTTTGAAGGCTGTTTGGTGTCATCCAGCTCTGTGTCATGTTCCCATTGAAGGCTGTTTGGTGTCATCCGGCTTTGTGTCATGTTTCCTTTGAAGGCCGTTTGGTGTCATCCAGCTCTGTGTCATGTTCCCATTGAAGGCCGTTTGGTGTCATCCAGCCCTGTGTCACGTTCCCATTGAAGGCCGTTTGGTGTCATCCGGCTTTGTGTCATGTTCCCTTTGAAGGCCATTTGGTGTCATCCAGCTCTGTGTCATGTTCCCATTGAAGGCCGTTTGGTGTCATCCGGCTCTGTGTCACATTCTCATTGAAGGTCGTTTGGTATCATCCAGCTCTGTGTCATGTTCCCATTGAAGGCCGTTTGGTGTCATCCAGCTCTGTGTCATGTTCCCATTGAAGGCCGTTTGGTGTCATCCAGCTCTGTGTCATGTTCCCATTGAAGGCCGTTTGATGTCATCCAGCTCTGTGTCATGTTCCCATTGAAGGCTGTTTGGTGTCATCCAGCTCTGTGTCATGTTCCCATTGAAGGCCGTTTGGTGTCATCCAGCTCTGTGTCATGTTCCCATTGAAGGCCGTTTGGTGGGTTTGTTGGGAGAAAAACAACAAAAGGGACTTTTTGTCCCTCATTTCATTTCTACAAAACGTTGAAAAAAAAGTTGTCATTTTAAATTTTGACCCAGAAAAACGTTGGAGGAGGGACTGAACATCGGAGTGTGTGGATTAGCCAGACCCTCCTCCACAGAGCTGCAAAGGAGGGTCTGACTAGTCTTCACATGTTAGTCTCACATGTCCAGACCCTCCTCCGCAGCTCTGTGGAGGAGGGTCTGGACATGTGACACTAACAGGAAGACGACACAAGGGTTAATAGTGCCCACTGTTCCCCAGATGTCTGTTACTGTCTGTTGTTGTTTCAGTGGGGCCGACTTTTTATTTTAGTTTTTATATTTCTTACTCTTCTTTCCACATTTGGAAGCCGTTTTTTGTAGCGGCCCATTCAGGTCACTGCTGATTGGCTGATCTGTTGTTGTAGCTGATTATTGTTTATAAATCTAGACCCAGAATAAACTTTCACCCATAGGGAACAAAAGTCTTACATTTGGGTCACTACGGGATTTTACAGGCATCGTTACGTTTGTAAAATAGGTCTTCTTTTACTTTTTTGTAGCTTTATTAACAAAACTTTTATTTGCTATTTTCAAGGATTTTGTCGCTTTTTTGCCGTTTCAGTGTGACCAGTCTGTTCCTGTCTGTTTATTTATTATTTATTTATTTGATAGGGACAATGCTCATTGATCACAGACAAATTACTTGCTGTAAACAAGCCAGAGTTAGCTACAAGTGCTAGTTTCCATCTATTGTCCCTAGCCAGGCCTTAACCGGCACCCTAAAATACAAAAATCAATACAAATACACTATAAATCTAATAAATACAGTAGCAATGCAATGTAGAAAAAAATAAAATAAAAATAAAGTATGTTCATGGGTTTATGTATTTGGTGTATGATTGTAATTGTCCCTAATCCAAGATTTAAGATGTTTTTTAAAAGAGGAGAGACTATTACACTCCCTTAACTCATTGGGCAAACTATTCCAAAAAGTTGTAGCTCTGACAGAAAAGGCTGTGCTTCCAATCCTACTTTTCTAAAGGGAACTATACAGTCCCCTCTGGTGGTTGCTCTGGTTACTCTATTGACCTTATATTTCTGTTTTATAAACTGACATAGTGGTGGTGGAGCAAGCCCACGGAGTACCTTAAAGACAAGACAGGCATCAGCAAAGTTTCTGAAGTTTTCAAAGCTAAACATGTTGTGTTTTGTAATTATGTGACAATGATGATAGCTGTTACCCTTACTGTCCAATGTCTTTAATGCTTGTTTATAAAGTGACTCCAATGGTTGCAATGTTGTTTTATTGGCTTGCGACCAGCTAGTTAAACAGTAAGAAAAATGTGAGAAGATCATTGCATGCAAGAAGAGCTTTGCGGCCTTCATTGGTAGGTATGGTCTTAAGTCCTTAAAATTTGCCAGGTTAAATTTAACAATATTGGCAACCTTTTTTGTATGCTTTTTAAATGAGAGTTGTGAGTCTAGGATGATTCCCAGATATTTAAAGTCAGATACCACTTTGACCTTCTCTTGGTTAACAATTACCTCAGGGTCATAAGTCACAGTTGTTTGTTTTGTAAAATACATACATACTAGGGTTGCACGATATGAGGAAAAGCTGCGATGTGCGATAACATTGTTTAATATTGCGATGACGATATGACTTGCGATAAATATTCAAATGTCAATGAAGGTTTTCTCTGTCATTCATTATTCTATATACATGGGTTTCTCGGCAACGTCATCACTGCTTGTGCACGCAACCAGGGGGCAGAAAGAAGACGTGTTGTGTAGCTAGCTAGTAGTAGCGGCATAGCGTAAGTCAAAATGCCAAGGAGTTGTTGCGTGGTTAATTGTACAAACAGAGCCAGTGATGGGTGCGTGATGTTTAACATACCTAGGGGGAAGCATGCTTTTGCCAAAAAACTGGCGGAGGTTATAGCTTCAAGCCGTAAGAAGGGGCTGATTGGGTTCATATGCAAGAGTCAGGCTCCCATTGTATCAATCAGAAAAGTTGCGTCGATGTTTTGGTAACGTTAGCGCAACAGCGTTAGCCTAGCCTACTAAGTAAATATTACGACTGCCTTCGGAGTATATCTGCGTCCACGTTGCCAAGATAAGACCTGTGGCGTTAGTGCTCCTTTTGTACATAACTTTATTGAATGAAATATTAAGCTTCGCTCCTCTGAGATGGGTGGGTTTTTGTTAAGTTACATACAAAGCTAACTAGCCTACATTAGCTAGCGGACATTAGCTAACGTTGCCGAGACAGTGGCATTAGAGCTTCTGCAAGCTAACCAAGACAGTGTTGTCGCCCTCTCGCCCACAGTCAACCTCTGCTGCTAAAAACAATCAACCTGCAGTGAGGTTTTGAAACAAACATATCGTACCTTTTCCCAGAAATCCTGGCCATTTTTTTAAGGCATAAACCAACCATAAGGGTACACTCAGGAGTAACCCTGCTGCTAACACGGGCTATTACATTAGCCTAAAATGATAATTATAGCCATACATATATATCACAGTAACACTAATCAAAAATGATTAAATTGTAATCGGTCAAAAACGTTAGCTTTGTAAGACCATAGAGTATGTGTTATATAAATGCCATGACAAAATTCAAAGTGTAAATATATGCAATGTATGTCCAAAGTCTAGCCGCGATGTTTCCCCATTGGAATGAATGGCAAACAGAGCTATAGCTAGCTTCCTCGTAACGAGACCTCTCCAGTTCACAAAAACTGATTAAATTGTAATCGGTCAAAAACGTTAGCTTTGTAAGACCATAGAGTATGTGTTATATAAATGCCATGACGAAATGAAGGGACTAAGACAATGTGCACTGAGACAAAAATGCGTTTGCATTATCGGACCAGCTCACCAATCTGGCTTTCTGCCACTGGTATGCGCGCGCACCCTGTAATGTTTGTAAACAGGAAACCCGTCTATTCATCGTGTCAGGCTGTCTGTTGCGATGTGTTCATCGCACAAGTTCATATCGCGATGACGATGAAAATTCGATGTATCGTTCAGCCCTAATACATACTGTTTTACTTATGTTCAGGTGTAAGCATGAATTAGTTAGCCATATGGATACCTTACTCATTGCCTCAGTCAGTTGTTGTGCAGCTTGTTGTTTATTTTTAGCATGCACGTAGAGGACTGTAGCCTCGTGAGACCGTCCTGATCTCGTGAGCTCCAGTTTTCCACTCGCAGGTCAGTCTGGCATCTTGAGATAGTGAAAATTTGGAGCCGTTCGCCAAACGACCGGGCCAATCAGCATTGGTTTTGAGGTGGGTTAGGTGGTGATCGACAGGTGGTTTATCCAATCAGCTAACCAGGATTTTCAGACAGCGGTAGCCCTAATTCTGTTAGCTGCTCGCTAATGCTTTTTTTCCTCTTGGATCCTTCTTTTGGAATATGGTCCAGGAACCTGAAATGGGGCCTTTTATTCCTAAATTCTCGTTACACAAACAACAAACAAATATCCTTTACCGACATGTTGCTTGCTTGCGGAGCTAATGAGCTATGCTTTGCCTGCAGTGTGACCAGTCTGTTCCTGTCTGTTGTTGCAGTGTGACCAGTCTGTTCCTGTCTGTTGTTGCAGTGTGACCAGTCTGTTCCTGTCTGTTGTTGCAGTGTGACCAGTCTGTTGTGTCTGTTGTTGCAGTGTGGTCAGTCGTTCTGTCTGTTGTTGCAGTATGGCCTCAGGAGGAATACATCGTGGAGTATTCTCTGGAGTACGGCTTCCTGCGTCTGTCTCAGAGCACCAGACAGAGACTCAACATCCCCGTCATGGTCGTCACTCTGGGTGAGACTCACAGTCACATGACTCCTGCCTCACAGTCACATGACTCCTGCCTCACAGTCACATGACTCCTGCCTCACAGTCACATGACTCCTGACTCAGTCACATGACTCCTGACTCACAGTCACATGACTTACAGTCACATGACTCCTGACTCAGTCACATGACTCCTGACTCACAGTCACATGACTTTAACACATGACTTTAAGCCCTTTGATGAAACCTTTCAGATCCCATGAAGGACGAGTGTTTCGGTGACGGATTCAGTCGCTTCCTGCTGGACGAGTTTTTGGGCTACGATGACATCCTGATGTCCAGCGTGAAGGCGCTCGCTGAGAACGAGGAGAACAAAGGTACAGAAACACGGAGGAGAGGGAGAGAGACGGGTAGAAGGAGAGACAAAGAGAGAAGGAGAGAGAGAGAGAGAGAGAGACCGACAGAGGGAAGAAGGGAGAGAGCGAGAGAGAGGGAGAGACAGAAAGGGAGAAGGTGAGAGAGAGAAATGAAGAAGAGAGAGAGGGAGAGACAGAAAGGGAGATGGTGAGAGAGAGGGAGAGACAGAAAGGGAGAAGGTGAGAGAGAGGGAGAGACAGAAAGGGAGAAGGTGAGAGAGAGAAATGAAGAAGAGAGAGAGGGAGAGACAGAAAGGGACAAGGAGAGAGAATGGGAGAAGGAGAGAGAGACATCTTGTATTATGGTCACTCAGGTAAATTCTAAGTTAGTTGTGTGGACGGTGTGTGATGTCAGTGTATCTGGAGCTGTGAGTCATCAGCAGGTGTGTGATGTCACAGCGTGGTTCTCCGCAGGGTTCCTGAGGAACGTGGTGTCTGGAGAACATTACCGCTTCGTCAGCATGTGGATGGCCAGAACGTCGTACCTGGCCGCCTTTGTCATCATGGTCATCTTCGTAAGTCACGATGCACACAGCCGCACTTCAAAAACCATGGATCATAAACCAGCACTACAGGGTGTAGCAGGGTATTGCAGGGTGTAGCAGGGTACTGCAGGGTGTAGCAGGGCACTGCAGGGTGTAGCAGGGCACTGCAGGGCGTAGCAGGGTACTGCAGGATGTAGCAGGGTGTAGCAGGGCACTGCAGGGCACTACAGGGTGTAGCAGGGTACTGCAGGGCGTAGCAGGGCACTGCAGGGTGTAGCAGGGTACTGCAGGGTGTATCAGGGTACTGCAGGGTGTAGCAGGGCACTGCAGGGTGTAACAGGGCACTGCAGGGTACTGCAGGGTGTAGCAGGGCACTGCAGGGTGTAGCAGGGTGAAAGAATACATGAGGACTCCGGGGAATAAGCTCCCAGAGCTAAGTTAGTAACAAGACTCTCTGGGACAAGGATACACACAGATGGAGAGAGAGGAGAGAGAGGAAGTCCTCCGGCAGTCTAGAACTAGAACAGCAGAACTAAGAGCTGGTCCAAGGTAGACCTGAGCCTGCTCTATAAGGGCTGCTAGATGGATCGGACCACTATGAAGTGAAGGGGGGCTGTGTCTGGAGCTATACACCCTCCCCCACCGGGGGTGATTGTGTTTCTGTGTTTCAGACTCTGCTGATGATTGTGTGTGTGTGTTTCAGACTCTGCTGATGATTGTGTGTCTGTGTTTCAGACACTGCTGATGATTGTGTGTTTCAGACTCTGCTGATGATTGTGTGTCTGTGTTTCAGACTCTGCTGATGATTGTGTGTCTGTGTTTCAGACTCTGCTGATGATTGTGTGTCTGTGTTTCAGACTCTGCTTATGATTGTGTGTTTCAGACTCTGCTGATGATTGTGTGTTTCAGACTCTGCTGATGATTGTGTGTTTCAGACTCTGCTGATGATTGTGTGTTTCAGACTCTGCTGATGATTGTGTGTGTGTGTTTCAGACTCTGCTGATGATTGTGTGTTTTAGACTTTGCTGATGATTGTGTGTCTGTGTTTCAGACTCTGCTGATGATTGTGTGTCTGTGTTTCAGACTCTGCTGATGATTGTGTGTCTGTGTTTCAGACTCTGCTGATGATTGTGTGTTTCAGACTCTGCTGATGATTGTGTGTTTCAGACTCTGCTGATGATTGTGTGTGTGTGTTTCAGACACTGCTGATGATTGTGTGTTTTAGACTTTGCTGATGATTGTGTGTTTCAGACTCTGCTGATGATTGTGTGTCTGTGTTTCAGACTCTGCTGATGATTGTGTGTTTCAGACTCTGCTGATGATTGTGTGTTTCAGACTCTGCTGATGATTGTGTGTGTGTGTGTTTCAGACTCTGCTGATGATTGTGTGTTTCAGACTCTGCTGATGATTGTGTGTGTGTGTTTCAGACTCTGCTGATGATTGTGTGTTTCAGACTCTGCTGATGATTGTGTGTCTGTGTTTCAGACTCTGCTGATGATTGTGTGTTTCAGACTCTGCTGATGATTGTGTGTTTCAGACTCTGCTGATGATTGTGTGTCTGTGTTTCAGACTCTGCTGATGATTGTGTGTCTGTGTTTCAGACTCTGCTGATGATTGTGTGTCTGTGTTTCAGACTCTGCTGATGATTGTGTGTTTCAGACTCTGCTGATGATTGTGTGTGTGTGTTTCAGACACTGCTGATGATTGTGTGTTTCAGACTCTGCTGATGATTGTGTTTCTGTGTTTCAGACTCTGTCCGTGTCCATGCTGCTGAGATATTCTCACCACCAGATCTTCGTTTTCATCGGTCAGTTTCCTCCCAAACCTGGCGTCACACAGGCCCCGGTCCCGACCGGTTCACACTGGTTGTTGTTCAGTGCAGTTCAAATCGCTTCAGTTCAGTCTTGTCCAGTTTCAGGACTTCAATAACTGACTCAGACCAGAACCAAACCAGTACAGTGGACGAATTTGTGTTTCCTGGGATGTTGAAGGAATGTCCCGCCCTATTTCTCCTCTGATTGGCTTACGCTAGTATTCTTACCCTGACCATCACACTCCTTATTCCTGAACCGAACCAATCCAACAACGAAGGGAACCAGTACTAGCCAGTTAGTAGGGTCGGGTACCAAAACCCGGTTTCCATGGGACCGGTGTATATATCCCGGGCCGAAGGACATTGCAGATCTGGGTGCCCCGTTACGCTGTCTCCTGACTTCCTGCGCTGCCCTCTGGTGCTCTGAAACGGATGTTACAGCCATCAGAAGCAGCGCTGCACGTGATGCTAGTTAACACTACACTTGGCAGCAGCTAGCGGTAACGTTAGCCTACCGTTAGCTAGTAACTGGCTTGAACACGGTTTAAATGCTGACCGTTAAACGGTCTAACGTGCGTCTGTATGCTGGTGGAGAAACTACAACGCCATGACACAACCACTGTCCCTAATTTACTTTTTAACTAGTTGGCGAGTAGATAGAAAAATCCACCGGCCAGGCATATTTTTTACTGACCTAAAGTCTGTAACTTGTGTGTGTGTGTGTGACTTTGTGTGTGTGTGTCTGTCTGTAACTTTGTGTGTGTGTGTGTGTGTGTGTGTGTGTGTGTGCATGCATGTCTGCACCAGCGGACATCCGACATGTCGACAGCAGAGGAGCAGATGAAAGTAGCTGCACCTTCACCAAAAAGAAGTCTGAAAAAAACATGTTGACCAAACTATTTTGGTACCAACATGTACTCACCATCTGACGGATAGATCTCTGAAATTTACTCGCCAAACAGAAAAATCACCCGCGACTGGCGAGAGTTAATTTCGCGACGCTGCGTTCATTGTTGTTATGTAGCGATACACAAGTCGTTCTTTAATGTCCCCGACAAGACGGTTGTTTGGTGCTCTTGTTTTGTTTTAAAGTACCCTTTTAGCAGCGATTCCCATCCCGACCAATCAGAGGGAAAGTAGGGCGGGTCGAGTCATTCCTTTGCACCCAATGCAGTTTAATCCAGTTCAGTGTTTTACGTTTCAAACAGAACAGAATATCTAACCTTCAGCTGTGTGTCGGTCTGCTCCTCCTCAGTGGATCTTCTTCAGATGCTGGAGATGAACATGACCATCGCCTTCCCAGCAGCCCCTCTGCTCACCGTCATCCTGGCCCTCGTTGGTAAGCCCACATCAGCCCACATCAGCCCACATCAGCCCACATCAGCCCACATCAGCCCACATCAGTCCACATCAGCCCACATCAGCCCCTAAAAGTTGAGCTGTGTCCCTGGACATGAGGTCATAGTGCGAGAGGCCCAGGCTGAAGTCTGGTCTAAAGCTTCGGCTCCATTGACTGCAGACCGTTGGAGGAGCAGACGTGGTGCTGAATGTATCTTTTGACGTCTAGAGCTGCAACGCCACACGGCTTTATTATTACACAGCTCCATCAGATAAAAGTTGGGTGGTCTCTGCTCGAGTCACAAGTCAAAGTTTCTGTATTAGTCTCCCTAAGGAGACATGAGTTTTGGACACTGGGAGAAATTGCTGCAAGAGTTACAAGAGACACACAGCAAGCACAGGGCTCAAACAGTTAGAAGACAAATGTACAGGAAACATTTGGGCTACTCAGAGAGCTCTGCAAATTACAAAGTACCATTTTCTATACTTGTGCAAAAAAGCCATCCTTCCTACATTCTTCTGTTCTCCCATACATGCCTTCCATACATTCAGTTATAAATACACATTCATTCATCCATTAATATCCATACATACATTCAGTCACAGAAATACATTAATGAATTCATAGTCATACGTTCATCGCTGCTAATTAATGAGCTTGACTGAGAGAGGAACAAATGAGTCTCTCTGATTGGTTGGAGGTTTTGTCCCGCTAAAAGAAACAACATTGACTTTTTAAATCTAATCTAAATATTACAACCTTTTCTTAAAATATGAAATGGTTTATTCTGAAAATATCCCGAGCTGTTGTCTCTGCTCGAGTCTCGCTGATTGGTTGGAGGGTTTTAAACCCTGAGCCTGTGATGTCACTTCCTGTCCGCAGGCATGGAGGCCATCATGTCGGAGTTCTTCAACGACACGACGACAGCGTTCTACATCATCCTCATCGTGTGGCTGGCCGACCAGTACGACGCCATCTGCTGCCACACCAACACCAGCAAACGCCACTGGCTCAGGTGAGTCACATGACCAGCACCACCACGCGCCATTGGCTCTGTAGAACCACGCCCAGAGGCACGGGGCTGGACCAATCACAGCACACTAACTATTAACTATAAATCTATGAGTTAGAGACTATTTAACTTTAAGATGAATGTGTTTGGGTTCCTCAGGTTCTTCTATCTGTACCACTTTGCCTTCTACGCCTATCACTACCGCTTCAACGGTCAGTACAGCAGCCTGGCGCTGGTCACATCCTGGCTCTTCATCCAGGTCAGAAACACCTTCATCATCTTCACACTTACAGGAAGACACCCTAACACCTGGACTCTCTGTCTCCATGTGTGTGTGTCTGAGTGTCTGATGGAACAACAATCTCTGAAACTGGTCCAGTATTAAACCAGAACCGAGCTGTAATGTAACCCTACAGGACTAATGTTCAGCAGCAGTAAGAGTCCACTAAAAGTTCTGTTGTTGCTGCTGACAGACTCACATTATTATTCTAAGTGTCTGACAACATTATTGGATGGATCCCTACAGAGATAGACCTTTTAGTTAAAGAGTAAGATCCTTTTAGTTTAACATGAAACATTTAACCGAAATCACCATCACCAAACTACACCAGATACGCCAGCATATCTCCACCAGACTCCATGTAAATAATCAGGACTTTTAGCTTGTATAGAGCCAGCATATCTCCACCAGACTCCATGTAAATAATCAGGACTTTTAGCTTGTATAGAGCCAGCATATCTCCACCAGACTCCATGTAAATAATCAGGACTTTTAGCGTGTATAGAGCCAGCATATCTCCACCAGACTCCATGTAAATAATCAGGACTTTTAGCTTGTATAGAGCCAGCATATCTCCACCAGACTCCATGTAAATAATCAGGACTTTTAGCTTGTATAGAGCCAGCATATCTCCACCAGACTCCATGTAAATAATCAGGACTTTTAGCGTGTATAGAGCCAGCATATCTCCACCAGACTCCATGTAAATAATCAGGACTTTTAGCGTGTATAGAGCCAGCATTTCTCCACCAGACTCCATGTAAATAATCAGGACTTTTAGCGTGTATAGAGCCAGCATATCTCCACCAGACTCCATGTAAATAATCAGGACTTTTAGCGTGTATAGAGCCAGCATATCTCCACATATAAATGGATGAATTAAGGGTTTATTTCAACCAAACCAGAGTGGTGATTGTTGGAACAGTGGAAAGATGAACCAAGACGGCTTTTGGTAGTTTTATTTAGTTTCTGTCTGTGTTTTACGATGATAAAAGTCCTGATTATTTACATGGAGTTTGGTGGGTTTCTTTGTGCAACTAAACTAAACTAAATATTCCGTCACTAACATCTTCTTCTTATTCCTGTTCAGCACTCTATGATCTACTTCTTTCACCACTACGAGCTTCCTGCCATCCTGCAGCAGATCCGGATCCAGGAGATGCTTCTGCAGAACCAGCAGGCGGGTCAGCAACAGGCGGGTCAGCAACAGGCGGGTCAGCAACAGGCGGGTCAGCCAGCGGGTCAGCCAGCGGGTCAGCCAGCGGGTCAGCCTGAGGGTCAACATGAGGGTCAACATGAGGGTCAACATGAGGGTCAGCCTGAGGGTCAGCCTGAGGGTCAGCCTGAGGGTCAACCTGAGGGTCAGCCTGAGGGTCAGCCGGCCAACAACCAGGCACAGGCGCTGCAGGACAACCTCAACAACAACGCTGCCACTACAGCCGCTGGGACAGAACCAGGACCGGTAAACACTGACCCCCTCGCCGCGCTGCAAACGCTGCACAGCGAGCCGAACGCCCCCCTGCCTACAGGAGCAGGAGAGGTGAGGGCAGAGCTGAACTGGGTCTCTCAGACAGCAGCCATCTTTACCGAAGCTCTCAGCGCCGCCGGAGACTCAGCGGGCGCCAGCGTGGTGGCAGAGGTCTGGGTGGACGGAGGAGAAAGAGGAGGAGACAGAAGAGGAGGAGGAGGAGGAGAAAGAAGAGGAGGAGGAGGAGGAGAAGGAAGAGGAGGAGAAAGAGACAGACAGAGCGAAACGGTAGAAGAAAGGGGAGAAAAAGTAGCAGGAATGGAGGATTTGAATGTTGTTTCAGTAGAAATTAAAGCCACAGGAGGAGATCCTCCAATCAGAGGGCAGGAGGGGGGCGGGGGGCCCCGCCCAAACACAGACTGCCCCCCCCCACAGAGCGGCGCAGGTACAGACTGCAGAGCGCCACAGCGGCCGCAGACGCCGTCCTGAGAGTCTGACACGCTGCTCAGTCTGTCAGCTGATCAGGGCTCTGGTCTGTGATTGGACCAGCACTGAACAAACACACTTCTTATTTTAAACGAAAACTAAATTAATTAGTTCAGTTTGTTCCAACCGCAGGGTCCGCAAGATTATTCTCTGGATGAATGGATGAGTAGTTGGGTCTCTGACGTGTGGATCAGTGTTCCCCAAGACGACGTCCTCACATGTCTCCTTTTGTCCACAACTCGGAGATCTTCAGTTTCCTGTCAGCTGTTTATATACAAAATAATCTGCCTAATCTGGGTGTGCTGATCAAAACTTAAATTAATGATAAAGCGTATGATGCACGGATTCCTCTGGGCCAGTAGCGATGTTCAGTTTGAAGTCTGAACTCCGCTCTGGTCTGGATTTTGATCCGTTTTAGATCATTGAATGTGCAGATGTTTTCGTTGATTTAAAACAAATATAATCTCACAATGTTGTAACATCTCCACCCCGACCAACGCTAAATTCTGCTAAATTCTTCAGATTTTCATTCAGTTTCACCGTTATAAAACTGTAAAAACATCCTGAGTTTGTGTGTCGGGATGCAGCAGTTTGTCTGGGCCGATCCCGATAGCCCATGTGTTGTTATTGTTGTTGGTTCTGGTTCTGGTTTTGGTTCTGTGACAGGGAAACAAAGACCTCTTCATGATATATAAAACACCATGGCAGTTTAAAGTCTAAGTTGTGTTTTGGTCTGGTTTTTGATCCACTAGTGATCGGTAACGGAGCCGCCCTGACTCTGACAGACTGAGACCCAAACTGAACTGTGATGCTTTCTGTTTATCTGCTTTTATTTTGAAAAGGACAGACTCTTTGGGAACAGGAAGTAGTTTTTGATCGTGGCGGTGGATCAGAACGGATGCCTTATCAATAATCCTTCGGACGCTTCGGAGACTCCGGCAGCCGACGGAGGCAGCTGATTGGTTGTGCATTATGACGGCGGCTGTGTCACACCTCAGGCCCCGCCCCCTGCCACAGGGCTCTTAACATGTCTGCCGGTGCGTTCAGGTGCTCCTCGTAAACGTCAGCGTCGACTATCTGACTTCAGATGTGTTTCAGTAAAAACCCACATTATTTTCACCTTTTTTAAATCCATTTATTCAAACTGATAACTGATTAAAAGTCACCAAACACGGAGGATAAGGGAAACTTCAGGTTTTTTTTCAACCTGCACACTATTTTTGCATGTTTTTTTTTGTTTTTTTTTATTAGATCCTTTTAGTTTAACATGAAATCTCCATCATCAAACGCACCAGACTCCATGTAAATAATCAGGACTTTTAGCGTGTATAGAGCCAGCATATCTCCACCAGACTCCATGTAAATAATCAGGACTTTTAGCGTGTATAGAGCCAGCATATCTCCACCAGACTCCATGTAAATAATCAGGACTTTTAGCATGTATAGAGCCAGCATATCTCCACATGTAAATGGGTGAATTAAGGGTTTATTTCAACCAAACCAGAGTGGTGATTGTTGGAACAGTGGAAAGATGAACCAAGACGGCTTTTGGTAGTTTTATTTAGTTTCTGTCCACTTTGAATGAAGTGTGTTTTACGATGATAAAAGTCCTGATTATTTACATGGAGGATTAGGGCCACATGTGAAAATGTATTTGAATTTAAAGTCAGAATTGTGACAGAAAAGTTATTTTTATCTTTAAACTCAGGACATAAATACATCACATGTCCCTGATCCTGTTCCATAGTGAAGTAATGGATCCATCTAATGCCCCTAACCATAGAGACACTTAATAACTGCGTTTAATTGGCTGAAATCAGTCACCTGAACGCACCTGTGTGTGTGTGTGTGTGTGTGTGTGTGTGTGTGTGAGTGTGTGAGTGTGTGAGTGTGTGAGTGTGTGAGTGTGTGTGTGTGAGTGTGTGTGTGTGTGAGTGTGTGTGTGAGTGTGTGTGTGAGTGTGTGTGTGAGTGTGTGTGTGAGTGTGTGTGTGAGTGTGTGTGTGAGTGTGTGTGTGTGTGTGTGTGTGTGTGTGTGTGTGTGTGTGTGTGTGAGTGTGTGTGTGAGTGTGTGAGTGAGTGAGTGAGTGAGTCGGAGCCTGAAGTGTGACACCAGCATCAGAGACAGGAAGTGAACCAAAGTGATGGACTGTGGAGGGATTTGTTTGTTATTTGACTTCTTGGTGCCTCTCTGCTGGATGACTGTTGCCTCGTTAGTCCATCTGAAGCCTGAAACTCATCAAACTGTATTTAACTGTCCAGTGAAACCAGTAAAGCAGTGCACAACCACAGCTGTTTGCACACTAACTGTGTCTACGTGTCACTTCTTTCTTCTGCAGAGAAACAGGAAGTTAACCTCCTCAGTAAAGGACCAACGTCACCTTTCTGAAAGGGATTTCAGATGGTCCTTCCCTGAAAAACAGCAATTCTGACATATTTACTTATATTTATTGTAGTATGAAAGTTATAAAGTCATAGTATGTTGCAGAAAGTCATAGTGTAGCATGTCAAAAAAGTCATAGTATGTCGAAAAAGTCATAGTATAGTATGTTTGTTGAAAAAGTCATAAAATAATAATAAATTGAATTTATATAGCGCTTTTCATGGACTCAAAGTCGCAGTCACGGTATAGTATGTCAACAAAAAAAAGTTATAAAAAGTCATAGTATGTCAACAAAAAGTTATGAAAGTCATAGTATACAGTACCGGTCAAATGTTTGGGGTTACTTAGAAATGTCCATTCCACTCCATTATAGACAGAATACCAGCTGATATCAGTTGCATTGTTTTTTTAACCAGGGCAACAGTTTTAAGTATTTCATAATTACATTATGTGCGTACATAATTGCAAAAGGGTTCTCAAATGTTTTATCAGTTAGCCTTTTAAAATGTCATATCAGATTAGTAAACAGAATGTACCGTTGGGACATTGGATGAATGGTTGATGATAATGGGCAATGTAGATATTACATTAAAGATCAGCCACCCACTCAGATCAGCTGGTATTCTGTCCATAATGGAGGAGAATGGAAATTTATAAGTAACCCAAACTTTTGACCGGTAGTGTAGCATGTTGAAAAAAGTTACAAAAAGTCATAGTATAGTAAGTCGAAAAAGTCATAGTATAGTATGTCTAAAAAGTCATAGTATAGTATGTCGAAAAGTCATAGTATAGTATGTCGAAAAAAGTAATAAAAAGTCATAGTATAGTATGTCGAAAAAGTAATAAAAATGAATATAGTATGTCAAAAAAAGTCATAAAACGTCATAGTTTAATATGTCAATACATTTTCAACGTGTTTGTGTTTAAAAAAAAGTGATAAAAGAAGACTTAATTTAGAAACATGTTTATTTCCTTTTTAATTTTTCCAAAAATATGTGACCATGGTAACAGAACATTTGAAAAGCCCAGCAGATAATTCCTCTAATAAATAATAATTAATAATCCATTTAACAACCCGACAATAAGTTCAAACTTTTAAAAAGCACTCAAACTCTGCAGATAAACATGTTCAAGCTTTTATCTTCAAAATAATACGTTGAGACCATTAAATCCATTAAATGTTGTTTCAACTAGACAATTAAAAGATAAATAAATGGATTATAATATATTTTGATATTTTAAAGATTATCTTATCGCAGTTTTCGAATAAAAACCCTTTTAGCAGATCCAGAGGTATTTAATGGATAAATGATGGTTTTATTGGATTATTTGTATGAATGAAGGACTTTTTAAGGAAAATTAACCCCTTTAAAGTGACCAAAAAAATGGATCAAATTTGACCCATTTACAAAGGTATTTTTATATCAGAAATATGAGTTTCTTACAACCAAATTGCCCCAAAATAACTTGGATGCATGCATGTTATTTGCAGGTCAAATTAATGATTTACTTCCTTTGACTTTTGGGTGTTTTATTCAATTTCATAGCATTTGAAAAAAGGTGATTAAATGGTTTTAAAACAGTATCCTGACTAAAGTTTGACATAAACTAGTCTGTGATCCACTCAACATCCTCTGATCTTAACAATTAGTCAAAATAATTGATTTTTTTCAAACTCAAAAATTAGGTTTTATGTAATATAAATTTGGTTTATTGACCATGTATAAAAAAAAGCGTTGAAAAGAGGGACAAAAACATTTAAAAAGCACCAAGAAAAGATAATTTTAAATGTTGTCCCCGGAAGGACAACAAGTTCATGGTTGACGGGAAGACAACAGGAGGGTTAAGTGATGCTTTGTAAACTTTAATCTTTCCCAAAACATGAAGTGAAAGTGTAGTCACATAAAGAACTCTTGGACAGCAATGATCAGAGTCTCCACCACGGTCCGTTGGGGTTTGTGCTGCGTTTACTTGCTGTTTTTTTCAGCTCTCTGATGTTTGTTGTTGATGCGTGTCAAGACACGATGTGAGTCGCCATCTGTGTCAGATAGCTACGGCCACACCAATTGGACAAAGAGCGAAAACAAAATACGTTCACCCAGGAAATGGTGTTCGTTCATCGAACCAAACCGCCATCTCTCTCCTAAACTTAATCAGTTGTTTCAGGGCCTAAAGTTAACTGTTGTGGCTGAATGATGCTCACTTTTTCTGGGCTAAACTCAACTTCCATGGCCCCTGAAAGCACCATCATCTGGCGGCACCTGTACCGGCTCACAGTCACCTGTTGGCGGTGTGACAACACATTATGTAATAATGCATTATGTAATAACACCGGCATTATGTAATAACACCACCATTATGTAATAACACCAGCATTATGTAATAACACCGGCATTATGTAATAACACCGGCATTATGTAATAACACCGGCGTTATGTAATAACACCGGCATTATGTAATAACACTGGCATTATGTAATAACACCGGCATTATGTAAAAATCTGCCGCCTTTTGTAATAAAAACCCTGAACGCATTATGTAATAAATGTAGTGACGTGTATTGACCAATGAAAGGCAATCTACTGAACAAATTTAAGTCAAATTTTGAGTCACCATTATGGTATTCACACTAGAATCCATAAAATAAACATTTTACATGATGCACTGTATCGCACTTTTGTAAAAAAAAAAAGTGCAACCCTTGATATTTTGTAAGAACTGCCGCATTACTTATCATTTATTACAAAATGCTTTGTTACAGGCGTCTAAACACAACTACCATGAAAAACTGCAATAGCTTAATGCAATGAATATATATATATATATATATATATATATATATATATATATATATATATATATATATATATATATATATATATATATATATATGAAGTTTTCTGTGTATGGTATGGCGTCAGTTATTTATCCAAGTGGTGTTGCTGTAGCTAGCGTCAAAGATGGCGGCCGTTTTGCACATGCGCGACTCGCTGTCACTACCCGATGTGAGTCGAGTGCAGATGTGAGTTTGCATGCTCAGATTTAAACGGCTTACGGCATAACGCCAAGGGATCCGGATCCGGTAAACGTTTTAGCTATCTATGATTGTTTGATTGCTAACATTAGCTCACAACACCATTCCAGTGACAGCCTTTGTTGTGTTTGATTAAACTTGTAGCCAGCAGTGAACCAACTTGGGTATGTAGGTCCATTTTTATTGTACTGACATTACAGAAGTCTCTCGTTAGCAGGTTCTTGGAGGCTACTTCAGCCTCTAATCTAGAACTAACAGCAAAACAGATCTGCTAGCCTACCTGTGTGGGGCTGTCGCAAAGTATTGCATGCCTAACTCACATCTGCACTTGACCCACATGGGGTAGTGACACCCACATCGTGTGTTGACTCTGCTGCGTTCAGCCTAACAGGAAGTCCTGTTTTTGCACCGTCAAAACTCACTAACATTCCTGAAACCAGCGGCGGCCATTTGAAACTGTTTGACGTGAACTGAAGACTCGTCACATTCAACATTCACATTCTTTCATTAGGCTGAAACGTCATTAACACTTATCAGTGTACTTACCAAATGTATAAACATATGCCCTTGTGTTCTTTAAGAACATTTTCATTGTTATCAAATGTTTCTAATGTCAAAGTCATGACTGAAAGTGTTAAATCTAGTGTTGGCCTTCACCAGAGGCTTTCAAACAGGACATGAATCTGACTTATGTATAGTATATCGAAAAAAGTCATAAAAAGTCGTAGTATAGCATGTCAAAAAGTGATAACGTGGGCGTGTTTTGGTGATATAGGTCTATCAGTCTAAAGTAGTTATTGGGTTGTATGACATGTTTCTGCCAAAACATCAGATCAGAAACTCTGATGTTTGTTTCTGACATCTAACGACTTACTTTAACTTTGGCATTTCAAAATAAAACCCTGATTCATTCCCCCCCTTTCAGCAGTTTCAAATGGCCGCCATGTGTAAAGGTTGACGAGCAGGGCCACACGGAACTCACACACATTTTAAATACATTCAAAAACCAACTGAAATCAAACGTGTTAACACATCGCTGCCCAGAGCAGAAAAACAGTCCGCTGAATTCTGCAGGTTTTAATTCTGGATCACAGTTTAAAATGGGCACCAGGTACAGTGAGCATCACCTCCTCTGATTGGTCGTTCTGCTGTGGAAGGGCCGGACTTTGGACAGGACTTTGTGAGGCGGGTCCGTCATGGTCGTCACGCTTTTCATGTTAGCAGGGAAAGGTGTTACTGGGGCAGCAGTGGGCGGGGCGCCAGCGGGCGGGGCACCAGCGGACGTGGCGCCAGCGGACGTGGCTCCTATTGCTGTTGTCATATTGTCTGTCACCGTGGCAACAGGTTTGTTCAGAGAATTCTGGATGTGGGCCCTCCTGGCTAACGCCATCCTCAGTTTGTCCCTCATTTCATCGATCTGTTCCTGCAGCTCCTGAAGCTCGCCGGGCCGCGGCGGCTCCATCTCCGCTGGGGTCGGGACTCCAGCTGCTGGGGGCGGGGCTCCAGCCGTAGACGTGTTGGGTAAACTGTGGCGGGTGGAGCAGGAAGCAGAGGAGGAGGAGGGAAGGGAGAGCACCAGGCTGGCCAGAGAAGCCCCCGGTCCTCCGTTCTCACACAGTCTGCTGTTAGGCCCCACCCCTTCCCCCAGTCTGCTGTTAGGCCCCGCCCTCAGCGTGGCTACCCCCACCCCGTCAGGTTTGGCCACGCCTCCCTTGGCTTCAGAAGTAGCGATGCGAGCGAGCAGGCGGCGCGTGTTGAGGGTCTCCAGGTTGAAGTGGACTCGCTTGAAGTCTCGGGCGTCCTTAGCGGCGGCAGTGGCGGCAGCGTCCTTACTGGCCTCGTTGTTCCACTTGGCCGAGGCTCCGGGGGCTGGAGGGGCGGGGGGCCCCGTGGGGGGCTGAGACTTCTCCAGGTTACAGCTATAAAGAAACAGAGAAACAGGTCATTCGTTACCTCGGAAACAGCCATTGATAAGAAGCAAAAATTCCTGTGATGTGTGCGGCCAGTATTTATTATCCTGCATACTTATTATTCCGCCACTTTTGTCCCGCTACTAGTCACGGAGCGTTGCCAACACATGCACACAAAATACATCAAAACGTGTGTAATGATCAGGAATGGTGTGCTATGACTTTTCTAAGAGTTTTGCTGCACGGTTTTCACGTAATAAGCAAAAAACTGCTTGAGGTTAACATAGCTCAAAACAACCCCTCTTTGGGGCCATGCTGTATCGCCATACTTTAATGTAGAAAAATATTTAAAAGTTTAAACCGAAGACAAGACTTTATTGGGCTGAATGGGCATTCTGATATCAAGTTTATGTATCGTCCACTTTTCAGACCGTTTCAGATGTTCCAATGTGGCCAGAATCTTGAGAGTTAAAGTGGAGGACAGAGTGGGGAGCGAGCTGCAGTACGATTCTCTGAAATTCTTCCAAACAAATTGCTCTCTCCCCTACAGTTTTCCCTCTTCATACATCGTGGTTGGTCACAATGTAGGACATTTTGTGCCGGTTGCAGACATGTGAATCTACTTAAAGGTGCCCTGCCACACGTATTTCATGACTTTGTGGTAATGTCTGAAGTTCTACCATGGACTCTGTAACTTGGTTACCTTGTTTCAAGCCATTCTAGTTTGGTACAGAAAGCCTGCAGAAAGACTCAGCTTGATTTCTGCCAGTTCTCATTAATATTCAAAGAGCGAAGCTGCTTGACTCTGAGTGGCTAACTGCTAGCCAATGAGAACGTGGCTATCAGCATCCTTTACCCAGCGCAACTTGGCAAGCTCATGAATAGTAATAAGCTCAGGTAACACCACGTCAGACTGACCAGCTTTTGTGATTGGCCTGAATTTTCTGCTTAAAGCTGACAGAGGAGGCAGCAGTTCATTTTCACATTCACCACATATAACATAAACACATATATAAACCTAACATATTTCAACAAATACAAGGAATAATGGATTTGTGTGGCAGGGCACCTTAAAAACCAATCTGCAGATTATGTTTGTCCCCGATTATGGGATGTCTTCACTGCATGAACAGACCAAATAAACACGGTGATCTGTTTTTAATCAACATGTTGATTATGGGATGTGTGTTCATCACACCCCCAACAGGCCCGTCAGACACCGCCTACCAAGAGTCTGGGTCTGCCGAGGTTTCTTCCCAAGAGGGAGTTTTTCCTTGCCACTGTCGCAATATCCATTGCTAATGCTTGCTCTTGAGGGAATTACTGTAATTGTTGGGGTTTTGGAAATTATAGTGTGGTCTAGACCTACTCTAGCTGTAAAGTGTCTCGAGATAACTTTTGTTATGATTTGATACTATAAATAAAATTGAATTGAATTGAATTGAATTGAATTGAATTGAATTGATGTGTTTCTAAGTAAGATGTAAAACGCCTCCCATGATCCTCCTGTGCCTTGATGACATCAGACACCAACCTTTTGTCTTTGTCGGCTCGCTGCCTCTTCACGTCTTCATACGTCATGTTCAGAGCACGGTGGATCTTCTGTCAACACACACAAACAGGAAGTAGAACACACAAACAGGAAGTAGAACACACAAACAGACGGATCTGGGGCATGTTCAGTCTCTAATATATACATATCAGTGGCGATTTCTTTATGACTGCAAGG
Organism: Perca schrenkii; assembly: GCA_025617405.1. Classification (NCBI taxonomy): domain Eukaryota; kingdom Metazoa; phylum Chordata; class Actinopteri; order Perciformes; family Percidae; genus Perca; species Perca schrenkii. The sequence goes on from JABUOV010000208.1 coordinate 63,487, forward strand.
GAAGCTCAGCTTCCCCTAAAATTTCTAAAATTTAAATGGTCAAATATGTACTATTGTGTTAACATTTTATTGACTAAAATGCGTTAGAATACGTTCATCTCGAAGACGACTTGGTTCAGAATTGGCTGACTCGATTTCCTTCTCATACATTCCCGTAGCGTCTCAGTGCATTTCCCCGTTGAAGCCCAGCGTCCGTTGACTTCAATGGGGCTGCTTTGAGCAGTTTTTTTCAGTGCTTCGAAACTAGAAGGTCATTGGATAAATGCTGCGATTATGTCCCGCCCACGGACGCTCAGCGTCTCTGGGGGTCAATGGAGCAGTGGGCTGGCCTGGACGCTGGGCTTCTGCGTGGTGATTGGAGGGTCTGTTGAAGGACTGTATCTCCTTTTGATTGACAGCGATTTTGTACAATAAAAGTTGTCGAAGCTGTTCAACTTCAAGCAGAGCTCAGCTCAGTCCCATCGCGGATTTTACAAGTCTAGTTGAAAGACGAACTGCTGCAACCTGTTTCTTGGTATTTGCCTGGCAAAATTGCTAGCCAATTTTCATCATACATTTCATACAATTATACACCACATTCCTTGTTTCAGTTTAACCTAATTCCTACATTTCCTCCTTCGAGTTTAATATCGTTTTGTTAGATGTTTGTTCATTCATACAGTAGGCTAGGCTAGTGTTGTAGGGGTGAACTAGCCAGCTAGAAAACTGCACACGATGGCAGACAATGCTAATATTGTCGACCTGATTTTGGCGAAGCCATTTTAAAGTCTTCCTTACGAGGAGAAACTTAGAATTAAACAGCAGGGTTAGATCAACACTTAAGATTGATTTAGTGTAAAAGACAGGGCAAAGTAACAGGTCTGTTCAGCTCTCCTGGTATGACAAAGTTAGCTGGCTGTGCTGTGACAGAAATGTACTGCTGGCCATTCCTCTTGATGAAACCTTCCCATGGATATTATAAATATTATAATATTTACATTATTATTTATTATTATTATTATATAATTAAATTATTGCATTACTATTATATATATATATATATATATATATATATATATATATTATAATATTAACATAAATAAATGGACAATTTGTATGATGTAGGCCAAAAAATGAGCTTCCCCTCTTTGAATGACCAGCAGCCGCCACTGATACATATATATATACATATATATGTATATATATATATATATATATATATATATATATATATATATATATATATTTGTACCTGTGATGTGTGCAGCCAGTATTTATTATATATATATATTTGTACATTATATATATATGTATATGTATTTGTACATTATATATATGTATATATATATATATGTTCAAATATATATATATATATATATATTTGTACCTGTGACGTGTGCAGCCAGTATTTGAGGTTCTGGCGGCGGCGGATGTGCGGCAGGACGAGTTGGTAGAAGGCGTGTTCTCCGGCGAGGGTCAGCAGCGCTCCGGCCACGCCCACACACAGCAACACAAACAGACCCGAGAAATGGCTGATCCCCATCTGGAGAGTCTGACACACAGAGAGAGAAGAAGAAGAAGAAGAAGAACACATTTATCAGAACATTTGTAGGAGCAGTATCAACAATCATTTCCTGATTTCTGATTGGATATCAGTCGTTACAACACTAGTTTATCTTCCATATAAAAGCGTGGAAACAATGGTCAAAAACGTCAAGAAAACAACGTTGAAAGCCTCAACAACTAAAGGCTGGGTGTCGCCAGTGAGTTCCTGACTTTATTATTATTATTATTGATTCAGTTTATCTCGGATATAAACGCACCAGAAGCACCGAAACCAACGTTGAAAAAAGCGTCAAAAGCATTGGAAAAAGGTTTTTTAAAACCTTTTAAACTGTCCTGAACCCAAGTGCATCATGGGTAAAACCAGCTAATAAGTATGGTCCATTTATCAAAGAATAGAGCTGCCAGGAACCCTAAAAATGTACAAATCTGTGGTGATGATCACTCAAAATATTATTACATTCTGTTCCTTGCTCTTGCTCAGTGCAGATGCTCTACTGCTTGCTCCTGCTTCTGCTTGCATATTTCTGCTGATAATCTTGCTTTTCCTCTGAGAGAAACTATGAGCAGCGGCTCTTGGATATTTATAAATCACTGGACTATACATTTTTTTTTAGACATAGTAGGCTATTGTCATATTTGAACATTTTTCTGCGTGAGCGTGGCCTAACAATAGCTCAAGCCTGTCCTAAAGTGACTGTAGCTAAAGCTAATTAGCAGCAAGATGCCACCCTTCTCCATAGAGGACTACTACAAACTCCTTCAGAAGATTGCAGTTCTGGAAACCAAAATTTACCGGTTAGAAGTAAACGTGGAAGTGAACGGATCATATGGAAATGACACCACTTTACCACTGACCCAAAACAATGGACAAAAGCATGCTAACACACGGCTAACTAGCACCAGCAAGACCACAAAGAAACAAGAGGGCTGTGGAATGGGTGATAAATCTACAAGTGGCAGTCCTCCCTGGAACTCTCTTGGTGCAAAGCCTAAGAGTAAATAATTTTCCTGGGAAATGGGAGGACGACTAACGGGCAGGACACAGCGCCCTGAGATTTGTGATACAACCGGCTGGCCTGCATTACCACCCAGGCAGAGTGTCTCTTCAACCCCTATGCTTAGTAGGAGACAGCCGTGGACAGCTGCAAAAGGGAAAATCAGCAACAAAATGCCTCCCCAACAACTGAGTGTGCAGGTGAACAACAGATTTGCTCCTCTGCTGCAGGACCCTGGACATGACATGGATTACGTCTCATCGTCACACAGCAGGGTAAGGACTGAGAGCAATTCTAAAAGTAAAAAGCTACAGAGAAAGCTAACGACTGGGCCCCAGACTCTGATTGTGGGTGACTCTGCTGTGAAAGATATAAAAAGCAGTAAAAACACCAAAATACTCTGTTTTCCCAAAGACATGGTGTCTGACTTGACCCAAAGAATCCAGGATATCATAGCAGCACACCCAACTTTGAAGAACATTATACTGCATATAGGATCAAATGATGTTGTAAAGCAAGAGTCTGAGGTGCTGAAACGTGACTTTATGAATCTGCTGAACGCAGTCAGCTCCCTAAACGCAAAGGTGTTTATCAGTGGCCCTATACCGCCAGTCAGGAGAGGAGCTGAGAGATTCAGCAGACTGTTGGCACTGAACAGATGGCTTTCAACTGCATGTACCAACAACCATTCTCTGCAGTTCATTGACAATTTTAACATTTCCTGGGGCTGCAGACATCTTTTTAAAGCAGATGGACTATTCCTCAACAAGCCAGGAGTAAAGCTGTTCACCTCTAGCCTACTTTACTTTCTGCACCACACATCTGCTCCCTTGGCCAAGGACACGAGACAAGATGAACCAAAACAAGAGGAAGACACAACAAAGTGCGGCAGTGAGCCACCACAGCCCCCACCTGAGCAAAGATTTGACCATGGGAGACCAAAGACCGGAGATGAGAAATCTCAACACCCCTTCTCGCCCGTCCAACACTCCTCAAGCCCCTTTGACAACCACGAGAGCTTTGAGGACCTTTTTAAGGATACGTCGCTCTCCCCTCTTTCCCCCATCCCCATGTTGGAGTTCACTGACCAGATGAAGCAGCTGGTGAATGCTGGAACCAAGTATGCCCCCCTTCCTTCTCCCATCGTAAAACGGCAGGCACCTCTGCCCCCTCAAGGACGGCAGTTAACTCCTTCTCCCCAAACTGATAAGGATGCTTGTGTGCAAAATGCAGTAACTATTAACTGATATGGGCCGGGTCCAGGTTGCATGAACACTCATGACTCTTTCCAAGACAAGCCTGGGCCCTGCGTATTAGATTCTTCCACAATTTCTGTTGTGATAGGTAATAGAAAAAGAACGGCGAATAAGCACGTAACTGCAAACATTGCAAATTTAGCATCCATTCCTCGTCAGCCACAGTCTGTCCCAAAAAATGAAAACGCACTAACACTAGCCCTACTAAACGTTAGGTCATTGGCGGGAAAATCATTTTTAATCAATGATTTTATTATCAAGCACAATCTTGATTTTATGTTTTTAACTGAAACCTGGTTGGACCATAATAACAGTGCTGCTGTTCTTATTGAGTCAGCACCCCCTAACTTTAGTTTTATGAGTGAGAATAGAGTGAATAAGAAAGGAGGTGGAGTTGCCATTTTGTTTAATGACTCATTCCAATGTACGCAAATATCTTACGGAAATGTTGCTTCTTTTGAATATGTGGCTCTTCAGCTAAGATCCTCCCCTCAAGCTCTACTTCTAAATATCTACAGGCCACCCAAATACTGTGCATCCTTCTTTGACGATTTTAATGAACTGTTGTCTATAATCTGTATTAACTTTGACCGTGTAATTATTGCTGGTGAGTTTAACATTCATGTTGACAGGACCGAGGGACCAAAGAACTATGTTGTGTTTTTGAAAGCTATGGACTGACTAAGCATGTGACACAGCCCACGCACAATAAGGGGCACACTCTGGACTTGATTATCTCCAAGGGTCTGAACATTCCCAAGGTTGTGGTGACTGATGTTGCTCTCTCTGATCATTCCTGTGTTTTCTTTAACGGCACTATCTCTGTGCCCAAAAGTGTTCAAACAAAGTTAATCAGAAAACGTTATATCACTGAAAACACCAGTGAAGCATTCATTCAGCTTTTCTCTGCTACACCCGCTCTCACTGGGGCCTCAGTGACTGAGCTTGTAGATAATTTCAACTGTAAAATTACAACTGTTATTGATGCTATTGCTCCCACTAAGGTCAAAGCTGTCTCTGGTAAGAAAAGATCTCCATGGAGAAATTTTATAGGTGTGAGAACAGAAAAAAGAGTGTCGAAAAGCTGAACGCAGTTGGCGAAAATCTAATCTCCAGGTCCATTATAACACTTATAAAGAGAGACTTCGCATTTATAATCTGGAACTAAGAAATGCAAGGCGGTCCTTTTTCTCTGACATTATCGCCAGAAACAATAATAATTCACGTGCTTTGTTTGCTACTGTTGATAGATTAACTAACCCTCCAGTACCGGTAGCATCTGAACTGTTGTCTACCAAGGCTTGCAATGACTTTGCCTCCTTTTTCACAGACAAAATTCAGAAAATTAGACAAACAGTCAGTGCTTCCATATCAAGTACGGGATATGTGTTGTCAAAGTGTTCACGCAAAACAAATTCCAACATGACACAATTTCATACGATCAACCTTAAAAACCTGGAGGACATTATACAACACCTGACAACTTCCTCCTGTTGCCTTGATATTCTACCAACGGGTGTTTTCAAAAATGTTTCGATTTGTTTGGCTTCTGATCTTCTACAGATTGTAAACACATCTCTGCTCTCAGGTATCTTCCCACAGGCCCTGAAAACTGCAGTCATCAAGCCACTCCTAAAAAAGAACAATCTAGACACGACACTAATGTGCAACTATAGGCCAATATCAAACCTTCCATTTTTAAGTAAAATAATAGAAAAAGTGGTTTTTCAACAACTCAGCCTTTTCTTATCGCTAAACAACAGTTTTGATGCCTTCCAGTCAGGTTTTCGACCACACCACAGCACTGAGACGGCTCTTGTTAAAGTCTTTAATGACATCCACTTAAACAAAGATAGTGGCAAAATTTCAGTCTTAGTATTACTTGATCTCAGTGCTGCATTTAAAACAGTAGACCATGACATATTGCTTGAACGATAGGAAAACTGGGTTGGTCTTTCTGGCTCAGTACTAAAGTGGTTTGAATCCTATTTAAAGAATAGAGACTACTTTGTGTCTATAGGTAATTATACATCTGAGCATACAAATATGACGTGCGGAGTTCCCCAAGGCTCAGTTCTGGGGCCTCTTCTGTTCAACATCTACATGCTTCCACTGGCTCAGATTATGGAAAACAACAAAATAAGTTACCATAGTTATGCAGATGACACACAACTTTACATAACCTTATCGCCAGGGAACTATAGCCCAATACAACAATTAAATAAGTGCATTGAACAAATTAATGACTGGATGTGCCAGAACTTTCTTAAATTAAATGAAGAAAAAACGGAGGTGGTTGTTTTTGGAGCAAAAGAGGAACGATTACAAGTCAGCGTTCAGCTTCAAACGTCAATGTTAAAAACAACAGACAAAGCCAGAAATCTTGGTGAAGTCATGGACTCAGACCTGAATTTTAAAAGCCACATTAACATAATAAAAAAATCAGCCTATTATCACCTTAAAAATATATCAAGGGTTAAAGGACTTATGTCTCAGCAGGATCTGGGAAAACTTGTCCATGCTTTTATCTTCAGTAGACTTGACTACTGTAACGGTGTCTTTACAGGTCTCCCTAAAAAATCAATCAAACAGCTGCAGCTGATTCAGAACGCTGCTGCTCGAGTCCTCACTAAAACCAGGAAAGTGGATCACATCACTCCAGTTCTGAAGTCTCTACACTGGCTTCCAGTGCCTCAAAGAATTGATTTCAAAATACTTTTACTGGTTTATAAATCACTAAACGGTTTAGGGCCAAAATACATTTCTGATCTGCTGCTGCACTATGACCCACCCAGACCTCTCAGGTCGTCTGGGACAGGTCTACTTGTTGTCCCCAGAGTCAGAACTAAACAGGGGGAAGCAGCGTTCAGTTTTTATGCTCCACATATTTGGAACAAAATCCCAGAAAACTGTAGGTCCGCTGCAACTCTCAGTTCTTTTAAATCTAAGCTAAAGACCTATCTTTTTGATGTTGCTTTTCTTTAAATAATCAATTTTATTAACTTTAATTTCTTATACTGCACTGCACCTTTTATTCTTATACTGCACTATCAATTTTATTCTTGTTTTAATTTGTTTATTAACTTTTTATTAAACTAATTGTTTTCTAACTGCTCTTTAATGTTTTATGTAAAGCACTTTGAATTGCCCTGTTGCTGAAATGTGCTATACAAATAAAGCTGCCTTGCCTTGCCTTGCCTTGCCTTACAGAAAACTTGAAAAACCTTGTTTGGCTATTTATACACAAAGACAAACGAAGGAAACCATGAAACTTGATATAAAGTTGTGTTATTGATAATAAAACCTGCTCAGACTCAGAGACAGTGAGTCAGAATGACCTGCAGAGGGCAGCAGAGGAACACTAATACAGACACACACACACACACTTTATTTAACACCATCCTGAATATGAATGGTGGCTCAGTGGTTAGCACTTCTACCTCACAGCAAGAAAGTTCTGGGTTCTAACCAAGGTCGTCTCAGGCCTTCCTGTGTGGAGTTTACATGTTTCCTCCGGGTGATCCGGTTTCTTCCCACCATAAAGACATGCATGCTGGGAAACTAGGACTACAGTTGAAAATTAGCCGATTGCCTAACACTGGCACATTTACAGAAATGTTGATTAATGTGCATAGTCCTAATCAAAATAAATAAATCTTAAACTGATTATATGTTTGTCTTCATCAGTCAGGTAAACACTTTTTTTTTGGTTTCTGTCATATTATGAAATTATTTCCTGTATTCCTGTATCTCTGACATGCAGTATTTGGGTTTTATTTTGAATAGTTTTTGCACTGATTTATAAGAAACGTTTGGAAAAAGAATTAAAAACGTAAAAACAGTGACAATAACGTGTAAAATAGCGTCAAAACCGTTGTGACTTCTGCTGACTGATCCTGAAGAGTTAGAACAAAGAATCAGATACAGTTTTTTTTATTCGCTTTGGTACTATTATCGCAAGTATGTGGTAACACATCACAACTGTTAGTACAAAACTCAAAGCAGATCATCAAAAAGTTTTTTTTTTCAAACATGTAATCACATGTTCAATTGACTAAGTACAACGCACAAAATTACACATTCACTTTTTCACCACACCTAATCAGTGTGTCATCTAATTGACTTACCTTTCATATGAAGTAATTGTCTTTCACAATGCAATGCTCACAATACTTTTGATATGCCTCTCATCTGATTTGTGTAAATACATTTAAATTATATTTTTTTAGAGGGTTATGGTGCTTGACGCTGATGTGAACCATCACAAGTACGTTTTTGTTGATGAAGCGGGCTTTTAACCTTGCCAAAACTCGTCGCCGTGGACGTAACATTATCGGCCAACGGGCCACTGTCCAAGTGCCTGGACAACGTGGAGGAAACATCTCTATGTGCGCAGCTATCTCTGAAGATGGTGTCCTAGGACGTAGGCCATTACTTGGCTCCTATAATGCTGCACATCTTATTGAGTTTCTCAATGAAATTGAGCTGGCCTGTCAAGGTGAAGGGGTCACATATGTAATTGTGTGGGACAATGTCAGTTTTCACCACGCAGAGGTAGTTCAAGCATGGTTTCAGACCCATCCTCGATTCATGACCCTCTACCTGCCTCCATACTCTCCTTTCCTCAACCCTATTGAGGAATTTTTTTCAGCATGGAGGTGGAAGGTCTATGATCGCCATCCCCTTGAGCGTGCCACCGTCCTTCAGGCCATGGATGATGCATGTGATGATATCAATGTAGACCAATGTCAAGCATGGATTCGCTCATGCCAAAAAGATTTTTTCCAGGTGCTTGAACAATGAAAACATTCATTGTGATGTGGACGAGAATCTATGGCCAAATGCTCAAGACAGGCTTGAGCCAAATTAATGTAATGTGTGCACTAATTGTTATGTTTTGTTCTCATTTAGTTACATTATAGAAAATATAACTATGTTACAATTATATCTGAAAAGTAAAAACTCATTTGCCCAAATGATTGTAGAGGATGTCTTCATTGATCCTTCATTTGATTACACATAGGAGAGATATTTTGGAAATGATAGATTATGTAAATGT
>JABUOV010000209.1:0-71176 GCA_025617405.1 Perca schrenkii
ATAACACCCTTATAGGTCCCTTTTAAAGCCCATCTGGGCATTCACGGCTGGATCCTGGGTGAAAACCCACTTTAAACCCCTTTATGCAGGTGGGGCCCAAATGGGTCTGACATGAATTACCCAGTTAGGACCCACATAAGACCCTTACAGGTCCCACTTAACTGCTTGAATATCTCCGTGACTGTTAGCGCTAAAAAAACGGACTGAGACAACCCATTGAAAGAGCAGAACATGCACTTGTTGGAGCAAAAAAGAACCTTGCTAAATTGACTTATGCTCCTTTGTTTTTAGGTGCACTGAAGAGTAATGCAATGACTCAAAATGTGAACCGCAAAGAAGTGGAAATGGCGCTGTTGAAGTGGTTTACCGCGCACGTGACCGTGGAGGGAGAGGGCTGCAAGAGCCCAAAGAGAAAAAGGAGCGTCCACCACGCAGACGCCATGAGTGTATTTTTGTATTAATGTATTTTTTGGAGAGGTGTTTTTTTTTCTTCAGATTTTAAAAAAAAACATATTTTTGATTTGTTTACCGGTATGGTGTGACATTTAAATTGTTTTTTTAAAGATCATTTTTGTTGTTCAATTAAACAATTCTTGCAGTTCAAAGTGTCAAGTGTCTTTTATTTATCTTGACTTATATTAATTCTTCATTTTTCTTAGATTGCTTCCTTAAACCATTTGGCATGGTTGGGCTTAGATAGGCCTTGCATGAATTGCCCAGTTAGGACCAACATAAGATCCTTACAGAGCCCACTTTAAGCCCATAGGGGCATTCACGGTTAAATCCTTGTGCAAGCACACTTTAAACCCCTTTAGTCAGGTGTGGCCCAAATGGGTCTGTCATGAATTACCCAGTTAAGACCCACATAAGACTCTTACAGATCCCACTTAAAACCCATCTTGGCATCCACGGCTGGATCCTGGGTGCAAACCCACTTTAAACCCCTTTGGGCAGGTGGGGCCCAAATCGATCTGACATGAATTACCCAGTTAGGACCCACATAAGACCCTTACAGGTCCCAATTAAAACCCATCTGGGCATCCACAGCTGGCCCCCCGTGTGGATCCCGGGTGCAAGCCCATTTTAAACGCCCTTTTAAGCAGGTGGGGGCCCAAATGGGTCTGACATGAATTACCCAGTTAAGACCCACATAAGACCCTTACAGGTCCCACTTAAAACTCATCTGGGCATCCACGGCTGGCCCCCCGTGTGGATCCCGGGTGCAAGCCCATTTTAAACGCCCTTTAGGCAGGTGGGGCCCAAATGGGTGTGACATGAAAATACCCAGTTAAGACCCACATAAGACCCTTACAGGTCCCACTTAAAACCCATCTGTGCATCCACGGCTGGCCCCCCGTGTGGATCCTGGGAGCAAGCCCATTTTAAACGCCCTTTAGGCAGGTGGGGGCCCAAATGGGTCTGTCATGAATTGCCCGGTTAAGATCCCACATAACACCCTTATAGGTCCCTTTTAAAGCCCATCTGGGCATTCACGGCTGGATCCTGGGTGAAAACCCACTTTAAACCCCCTTTATGCAGGTGGGGCCCAAATGGGTCTGACATGAATTACCCAGTTAGGACCCACATAAGACCCTTACAGGTCCCACTTAAAACCCATCTGGGCATCCACGGCTGGCCCCCGTGTGGATCCCGGGTGCAAGCCCATTTTAAACGCCCTTTAGGCAGGTGGGGCCCAAATGGGTCTGTCATGAATTACCCAGTTAGGACCTGCATAAGACCCTTACAGAGCCCATTTAAAGCCCATCTGGGTAGCCATGGTTGAATCCCGGGTGCAAGCCCACTTTAGACCCATTTGGGCAGGTGGGTCCCAAATGGGTCTGACATGAAGTGCCCAATTAAGACCCATGCAGTACCCTTACAGGTCCCACTTTTAGTATGTCTGGGCTTCCACGACTTGCCCCCATGTGGATCCCGGGTGCAAGCCCATTTTAAATGCCCTTTAGGCAGGTGGGGCCCAAATGGGTCTGACATGAATTTCCAGGTTAAGATCCCACATAACACCCTTATAGGTCCCTTTTAAAGCCCATCTGGGCATTCACGGCTGGATCCTGGGTGAAAACCCACTTTAAACCCCTTTATGCAGGTGGGGCCCAAATGGGTCTGACATGAATTACCCAGTTAGGACCCACATAAGACCCTTACAGGTCCCACTTAACTGCTTGAATATCTCCGTGACTGTTAGCGCTAAAAAAACGGACTGAGACAACCCATTGAAAGAGCAGAACATGCACTTGTTGGAGCAAAAAAGAACCTTGCTAAATTGACTTATGCTCCTTTGTTTTTAGGTGCACTGAAGAGTAATGCAATGACTCAAAATGTGAACCGCAAAGAAGTGGAAATGGCGCTGTTGAAGTGGTTTACCGGCGCACGTGACCGTGGAGGGGAGAGGGCTGCAAGAGCCCAAAGAGAAAAAGGAGCGTCCACCACGCAGACGCCATGAGTGTATTTTGTATTAATGTATTTTTTGGAGAGGTGTTTTTTTTTTCTTCAGATTTAAAAAAAAACATATTTTTGATTTGTTTACCGGTATGTTGTGACATTTAAATTGTTTTTTAAAGATCATTTTTGTTGTTCAATTAAACAATTCTTGCAGTTCAAAGTGTCAAGTGTCTTTTATTTATCTTGACTTATATTAATTCTTCATTTTTTTTAGATTGCTTCCTTAAACCATTTGGCATGGTTGGGCTTAGATAGGCCTTGCATGAATTGCCCAGTTAGGACCAACATAAGATCCTTACAGAGCCCACTTTAAGCCCATAGGGGCATTCACGGTTAAATCCTTGTGCAAGCACACTTTAAACCCCTTTAGTCAGGTGTGGCCCAAATGGGTCTGACATGAATTACCCAGTTAAGACCCACATAAGACTCTTACAGATCCCACTTAAAACCCATCTTGGCATCCACGGCTGGATCCTGGGTGCAAACCCACTTTAAACCCCTTTGGGCAGGTGGGGCCCAAATCGATCTGACATGAATTACCCAGTTAGGACCCACATAAGACCCTTACAGGTCCCAATTAAAACCCATCTGGGCATCCACAGCTGGCCCCCGTGTGGATCCCGGGTGCAAGCCCATTTTAAACGCCTTTTAAGCAGGTGGGGCCCAAATGGGTCTGACATGAATTACCCAGTTAAGACCCACATAAGACCCTTACAGGTCCCACTTAAAACTCATCTGGGCATCCACGGCTGGCCCCCGTGTGGATCCCGGGTGAAAGCCCATTTTAAACGCCCTTTAGGCAGGTGGGGCCCAAATGGGTCTGACATGAATGTCCAGGTTAAGATCCCACATAACACCCTTATAGGTCCCTTTTAAAGCCCATCTGGGCATCCACGGCTGGATCCTGGGTGCAAACCCACTTTAAACCCCTTTGGGCTGGTGGGGCCCAAATGGGTCTGACATGAATTACCCAGTTAAGACCCACATAAGACCCTTACAGGTCCCACTTAAAACCCATCTGGGCATCCACGGCTGGCCCCCGTGTGGATCCCGGGTGCAAGCCCATTTTAAACACCCTTTAGGCAGGTGGGGCCCAAATGGGTGTGACATGAAATACCCAGTTAAGACCCACATAAGACCCTTACAGGTCCCACTTAAAACCCATCTGTGCATCCACGGCTGGCCCCCGTGTGGATCCTGGGAGCAAGCCCATTTTAAACGCCCTTTAGGCAGGTGGGGCCCAAATGGGTCTGTCATGAATTACCCAGTTAGGACCTACATAAGACCCTTACAGAGCCCATTTAAAGCCCATCTGGTTAGCCATGGTTGGATCCCGGGTGCAAGCCCACTTTAGACCCATTTGGGTAGGTGGGTCCCAAATGGGTCTGACATTAAGTGCCCAATTAAGACCCATGCAGTACCCTTACAGGTCCCACTTTTAGTATGTCTGGGCTTCCACGACTTGCCCCAATGTGGATCCCGGGTGCAAGCCCATAATGGGGCCCACATTTGCCGCCCATGAAGCCCTCATCTGGGCCCCACATGTCATTGCTGGCTGGGTTGTTGTCCCCAGAGTCAGAACTAAACAGGGGGAAGCAGCATTCAGTTTTTATGCTACACATATCTGGAACATACTCCCAGAAAACTGCAGGTCCGCCGCAACTCTCACTTCTTTTAAATCCAGGCTGAAGACCTATCTTTTTAATGTTGCCTTTCTTTAAATAACCTATTTTTAACTGCTCTTTCTTTAAAATTCTTATACTGCACTGTACATTTTATTCTTGTCTTTTAATTATTTTAAATTGTTTTTAATTGTTTTCTAATTGCGCTTTACATTTTATTGTTTGTCTTTTAATGCTTTGAAATTGTTTTTAATTGTTTTCTAACTGTTTTTTAATGTTTCATGTAAAGCACTTTGAATTGCCTTGTTGCTGAAATGTGCTATACAAATAAAGCTGCCTTGCCTTGAAGGTGCGTTGATCAAAGCGGTTGCAATCTGAGTGTTATTAGGGGCAAACGTGCTTACAAAGCTAAGGTCCATGATGTTGATGACTGATCCACTGCTACAGAAAGATAAACACATAATATAGTTTGAAATATCAGATTAACTCCAGTATTCTTATTATTCTTAAATTATATTAACTGAACATAAATTACCTGAATGACACCACTGTCAAGGACCTGAAGGAGGAAGAGAATATCCTTTGGACAGAAACAGCATAAGTTGTATTTAAATACTTTTTACTTTGAACATTGAAGTGTGTGTACACATAAGTTGTACAGTGAGCTGGAGGTGTAGTTTTATCATTCTAACATATTCCCCTTAATGTCTCTGTCATTGATTCTTTCTGGAAATTTGAACAAGTGACTTTTTTATATGTAGACTGTCAAGGGATTGTTCAGTTCTCTGGTGAGTGCTTAAGCTCTCTGATGAAGTAACTCAATAGGTCTACAAGAATATATCATTCTAAGGGTGAGACTTACCTGTCCTTTTATCAATGCATCTCAATTTTTAAAAGCTGTTGATGATGGATTCAGCAAGTTGTTTGTAAAAGTGCTTTTAACAGATTTGAAAGACACAGATTTGGAATAAAAAAAATTAAAAATCAATTGCTGACATTAGGAGAAACTCATAAGAGGTAAAAACAGGAGGGTATACATCAAAAGGGCAACATGTATGTGTGTGACACAGTTGTAGGTGCAGCTGTTGTTGGTGCTGCTGTTGTAGGTGCTGCAGTCGTAGGTGCAGCTGTTGTAGGTGCAACAGTTGTAGGTGCGGCAGTCGTAGGTGCGGCTGTTGTTGGTGCTACTGTTATAGGTCCTGCAGTAGCTGGTGCTGCACCCATTGTAGCTGCAGCAGTTGTAGGTGCAGGAGTTGTAGGTGCCGCTGTTAATAGTATGGCAGTTGGAGCTGCTATTGTAGGTGCTGCAGTAGTTTGTACCGCTGTTGTAGGTGCAGCAGTTGTAGGTGCGGCTGTTGTTCATGCAGCAGTCGTAGGTGCAGCTGTTGTTGGTGCTGCTGTTGTAGGTGCTGCAGTAGTTGGTGCTGCAGTTGTAGGTGCAGTAGTCATAGGTGCAGCTGTTGTTGGTGCTGCTGTTGTAGGTGCTGTGGTAGTTGGTGCTGCGGTTGTAGGTGCAGGAGTTGCAGGTACAGGAGTTGTCTGTGCAGCAGTTGTAGGTACAGAATTTCTAGGAGCTGCAGTTGTATGTGCAGCAGTCGTAGGTGCGGCTGTTATTGGTGCAATAGTCGTAGGTGTGTTGTTGCTACTGCTGTAGGTGCTGCAGTAGTTAATGCTGCTGTTGTAGGTGTTGCAGTCATAGGTGCAGCTGTTGTAGGTGCAGCATTTGTAGGTGCTGCAGTTGTAGGGGCTGCAGTTGTAGGTTCTGGAGTTGTAGGTGGGGCTGTTGTAAGTGCGGTTGTTGTTGGTGCAGCAGTCGTAGGTGCAACTGTTATTGTTTCTGCTTTTGTAGGTGCTGCAGTAATTGGTGCTACAGTTGTAGGTGCAGCAGTCGTAGGTGCAGCAGTTGTAGGTGCTGCTGTTGTGCTGATGTTGTAGATGCTGCAGTAGTTCGTGCTGAAGTTGTAAGGGCAGCAGTCATAGGTGCAGCATTCGTAGGTGCAGCTGTCGTAGGTGGAGCAGTTGTAGGTGCTGCTGTTGTAGGTGCGGCTGTTGTTGGTGCGGCAGTCGTAGGTGCGGCTGTTGTTGGTGCTATTGTTGTAGGTGCTGCAGTAGCTGGTGCTGCAGCAGTTGTGAAGGAGTTGTAGGTGCCGCTGTTAATGGTATGGCAGTTGTTGGTGCTGCTATTGTAGGTGCTGCAGTAGTTAATGCTGCTGTTGTAGGTGTTGCAGTCGTAGGCGCAGCTCTTGTACGTGCAGCAGTTGTAGGGGCTGCAGTTGTAGGTTCAGGAGTTGTAGGTGGGGCTGTTGTAGGTGCGGTTGTTGTTTGTGCTGCAGTCGTAGGTGCGGCTGTTATTGTTGCTGCTGTTGTAGGTGCTGCAGTAATTGGTGCTGCAGTTGTAGGTGCAGCAGTCATAGGTGCAGCAGGTGTAGGTGCTACTGTTGGGGGTTGCTGATGTTGTAGATGCTGCAGTAGTTCATGCTGAAGTTGTAAAGGCAGCAGTCATAGGTGCAGCATTCGTAGGTGCAGCAGTTGTAGGTGCAGCATTTGTAGGTGCAACAGTCGTAGTTACAGCATTCGTAGGTGCAGCTGTCATAGGTGCAGCTGTCGTAGGTGCAGCAGTTGTAGGTGCTGCAATTGTAGGTGCTGCAGTTGTAGGTGCAGCAGTCGTAGGTGCAGCTGTCATAGCTGTAGAAGTTGTAGGTATGCTGTTATAGGTTCAGGAGTTGCATGTACAGAAGTTGTAGGTGCAGCAGTTGTAGGTGCTGCATTTGTAAGGGCTGCAGTTGTAGCTGCAGGAGTTGTAGGTTCCGCTGTCGTATGTCCCGCTGTTATTAGTACGGAAGTCGTAGGTGCTGCTGTTGTTTGTGCTGCTGTCTTAGGTGTTGAAGATGTAGGTTCAGCTGTTGTATGTGCAGCAGTTTTATGTGCTGCAGTCATAGGGTCAGGTGGAGCTGATTTTGTTGTAGCTAAAAAGTACCCCAAAAAAAGTATTAACAAAACTGACTCTTACCTTTTGCCTGTATTATCTAAATTATATAAAGGTGATAATAGTTTTTCTATATTAAATATTTTTGCGGTGTACGCAATGTTGGGTACTCGTAGGGTACAGATTTGATCATTGGCAAATTATCAAAGATGTTTTATCAATATTAATAAAGTTATGAATATGGTTATTAATAACTTTATCAAATCGACAAACAATCAAAACTGGGCACCACCCTGCAAGTCAGGGACCAATAATCAAACTGTGGAACAGTCTCATTTCTGTGGTAATCCTTTAAAAGGAAACAAAGGAAGGGGTGAATTCGAGCACGGACCTGTAGTACACAAAAAATCACAAGCAACTGCTATTGAAGTATGATAGAATTTATTAACGTCACAATTATCAACAGCCAATCAATAATCGTTCAATAATAAATGTATATACCTTTTAAAATATCACAACCAAAAGCAAAAACAGCAAGCCTGTAGCATGGACACGTTGGTGTCTGTGTGTGTGTGTGTGAGTGAAAGAGGAGGGGCTGTGTCGAAATGTAGTTCTAACACAAAGACTACCAAAACGGCTACTCCTGTGAGCTGCACAAAACTATATAGCCTCAAGAGGGCGGTAGTGGTGCTGGGTGCACAGGAGGGGTTGAAGAGGCCGAGGGGGCCTGCTAAGCAACGCGCGTGCTTAGCCCGTAGCTTGTATGCTAGGCCATGTTTAAGCTTTGTACAAATGGTATGCAGGCTCCATGTGGTTAAGCTAGCAGAGTTAGCACAGGAGCTACGTGGCTAGCTCGCAGAAAACAGCGGTTTACCGTGACCCGTGTGTGTGTGTGTGTGTGTGTGTCTGTGTGTGTAGTTAGTAAAAGAAGAAAGGGTAAAGAAAGAGACACACCGATCTTAGTTATCCATAATGACCAGTCCCCCTCAGCCACTCAGGTCTGGACCAAACGTGCAGTTAGGGTAGACTCTGAGAATTTTGTTTTACTGAAGGGAACGGTCATTATAACCACTCCAGTGGCTAACAGCTGATTTTCCGCAATTATCTCGCAGACAGTAACTAAACTCTGTGAAAGGGGGAGTTAGCAGGTAGCAATTACAGTTTTACCAAGCTACTCAACACATACAGTACAGGCCAAAAGTTTGGACACACCTTCTCATTCAATGTGTTCCTTTATTTTCATGACTATTTACATTGTAGATTCTCACTGAAGGCATCAAAACTATGAATGAACACATATGGAATTATGTACTTAACAAAAAAGTGTGAAATAACTGAAAACATGTCTATATTTTAGATTCTTTAAAGTAGCCACCCTTTGCTTTTTTGGTAACTCTGCAAACCCTTGGTGTTCTCTCAATGAGCTTCATGAGGTAGTCACCTGAAATGGTTTTCACTTCACAGGAGTGCCTTGTCACGGTTAATTAGTGGAATTTTTCCCTTATTAATAAAAAAGCAAAGGGTGGCTACTTTGAAGAATCTAAAATATAAGACATGTTTTCAGTTATTTCACACTTTTTTGTTAAGTACATAATTCCATATGTGTTCATTCATAGTTTTGATGCCTTCAGTGAGAATCTACAATGTAAATAGTCATGAAAATAATAAGGAAACGCATTGAATGAGAAAGTGTGTCCAAACTTTTGGCCTGTACATCATATCATATCAACAGTATTGTGATCAACGATACATTCACAGAAACAGATTAATAATCACATATGGACCAGTACATTCCCCATTATGCGACCTGTTTCCAAGTGGCGACCTGTAGGAGTTTGGTGAAACAGGCTTTGAAACTCACATGTAGGCCAAGATCAGCTTTGTCTTGCTCAATGTGCCTTTTGTCTCTCCGGTCAGTTAAATCTGAGGCCTTTTTGGGTTTAGGTTCAGGTTTAACCAACTGCTTGGTCCCAACAGTCCCCCTTTTTGCTCTGAAGAGCGGTTGGTCCCTGCTCTTTGGAGCAACCAAGGACCATACAGTTCATGGGAGAAAGGGTTAAACTGATATTAACATAGTCCATGCCTTCCGGGGAATGAGAAACAGTTCACAAGTTCATAGTGTTCATGACATGTTGACTGAGGCTACAGTGTCTGGGCAGACAATGAGGCAGTGTCTGGGCAGAAAAATTCTAACTATAGCTAAACACAAAATGTTTAAGCAAAACACAATCCTTCACATAATAGGTAAGCAATGCATTATCCCTTTGTACAATCATTGCTGCTTTTTCAATACAATATGAACCCAAAATATAGTGAAACAAAAATTGAAGGAAGATAGGAAAGAAACTAAAGTAGTTAGGTTAAAAGGATTCACTCCAGAAAAGAGTTTGGAGTTAGCCAGTGTGTATACATGTGGTTTGTGTGATGTGGACTGGTGAGCATGTGTGTTTTACTGTCAAAACAAATACTCAATGCAGACTCTAGTCTGTATACATTCTACAGTCTTCTGATGCGTAGGTAAAAAAAAAAAGAGTCCAATCTCTCATTCTTATGAGCTACAGAAATTTGGAATTGCACTGCCAAGACTATATGTCAGATGCACCTGTGAAGATTGCACATTACAGTTAGTAACAGATTTATGGGTCTACAACGAGGTCCCTTGACACCAGGCTGGCTGGCATCCTTTCAAGTTTCGAGTTTGTTGACTGAAGAGATTCCTTCTCTACCGATGCTTCGCATTAAATCTCTCGCTATGAGCACCTGGTTGTGTTTTCTGTGACACCTGACAGTCTAAGGCATGCAAGGTGGGTTTTAAACAGAATGAATTTAACAGTAAATGGTATCCTGAAAAGATTTTTACTACCAAGGTAGGTTGATTACTGGTTGATAAGTTTAGGATGGAAGTGCATGTCAACAGAGTGAGGTGAGGCATGCAACTATCCCTATGACTCAACTGGTTTGCGTCTTATCCTCTTGGGGGGGGGGAGCCTCCCTCCCCCTTTCCAGGTGCAGAAGCTGCTCTTCTCCTGGGAGTGAAGATCGCATGTTGAGTTGGTCTGACTGAACTGACCGTGTGGTTCAGGAGCAGGACCGTGGTTGTCACGGCTGTGCAGTTGGGTGCTGAGAGGCATTCAACCGACATGGTGAAGTAGCACATGACGACGAGGAGGTACTGGTTACCTCCTCCAGTTCTGGTAACTGGGCCGATCAAGTTTACCTGGAGGTGGGGCCATAA
The DNA here is from genome assembly GCA_025617405.1 of Perca schrenkii. Lineage (NCBI taxonomy): Eukaryota > Metazoa > Chordata > Actinopteri > Perciformes > Percidae > Perca > Perca schrenkii. The sequence goes on from JABUOV010000209.1 coordinate 10,244, forward strand.
GGGTATGACCCCCTTTTCCTGGAGCACAGAGAAGATGCCTGCTCCAGCCACCTTGAGGAGAGTCTGCAGGGACTCGACTCAAGGCAGAAAGGCAGTGGTTTTTCTGTGCAAAAGCTGGAGGCGGGTCAGGTGGGCATATGTGATGGTGCAAGTCTGGCCTGACGGCAGGATTCTTTGGCCAAAGTGATATGGGCACGTCTGTGGGCGTGGCGCCATAAAAGGGTGCACCTTTAACCATACAGGTGCGGCGCGGTGCATCGCTGTTGTTCAGCAAGCAAAGGAAAGACCTGTGAGGGTTGGAAAACTCAAGGCTGCCAGACTGCGCCGGCTGTGTGCTCGCCGGCGGCAGGGAAAAGTCAGAGCCAAGATCAGGCTCTGGAAGAGTCATGGCCATTTGCTCATGAATGACGGTGACTTGTCCGTCTGGGGCTGGCAGACTGCCTTCAGGATCAAGTGGCCTTAGGGTGTTGACCTGAGCCTGACTGCGTCCACGGTGGCTGTCAGCAAGTGGGCCCGGCCTTAGGTGGTTGTGACCGCTGCCCACGTCTTTTGTGTCACCTACACCGATGAGACTAGGATGCACAAGAGTCATCCTCTGGGGTGTGATATCAACCAAAACAGGTTTTGTGATGGGAATGCTACCACTGAATGCTACGCCTAGTACTGGTGTACTGAGGGGAAGCATTGTTTTAACGACTTCTGCAGAAGTGCTCACACCCCCTTTTTCCCCTGCTGTGGTATCTGTACCGTGGGCGTTGCCCTTGTTCTCCCCAGGACGTCAGGGGACGGGTTTGTGAGGCGCTAGGCAATGTGGTTTCAGGGAGCACTCTGGGCTCCTTTAGGACCCCTCCCTGGTCTGATTCTGCTGATGAGGAACCAGTGTCAGGCCCCTTTGAGGAGTCTGACAGTTCTTCTGGATACAGACCTTGTTTTGGGGATAGACATGTGTTGTCCGAGTCATTGGGAGCTCCCTCCCCCTTTCGTGGGGGCGGAGTCCAGGCAGAGTGTGGCTTTGAGCTACACAAGGTATCCATTGCAGTGGGTGAAAGTTTTGATCCACTTTTACCACACAGGGTTTGGAAGTTTTCTTCCTCTGTAATGAGTGGAGAAGTTCTGGTTTCTTCAGGAAGCAAGATGTGGCAATCAGAGATTAGTTGGTGTGTCTCCTTGCAGAGTGGAGCACCTGTTTCCAGCAAACGGCCCGATAGAGGCTTTTGATAACTCTCAACTATGACAAGCTCTGACACCTCCCTACTGGAGTTCAGGCTAGTTAGGCTGCTAGCCATGGTCTCTGAGTAGACCGAAGTAACTGGAGGCTCCAAGGGGAGCCGAGTAGGTTCATCCAGGTCGGCTGGACCGTTGGATGTGGTAGGAGGGTCAGGCTCAGGGTCAAAGGCAGCATCACATGATTCTTGGACGTGCGAAGGTGTCAGCATACTTACCCTTTCCGTTGGGTCGCACCGGTCACTCTGTTGTAGTCGGATAGTATAATGCAGCCAAGGCTCGATCAGATCATGTCTCTGGAGCTGGCGGGGGTCGTTGAGAACATCAGGAGAATCATAGTCACTCAGTTGAGGACGGCTCCTTCCCTTTGGCAGTGGGGATGGAGTCTGATCAAAGCGGGATGGCGAGCTTTGTGGCTCGTACCGTTTGTCAGTGGACGGAACTCTGATTCTACCTGTGACCCGCACACTATTCCATGGTATTTCTCCACTGCAGCGGCCCTGGCCTTTGGGGTCAATGTGACCCCATGCGTTATTCAATGGTATTTCTCCACTGCAGCGCCCTGGCCTTCGGGGTCAATGTGACCCCCATGCGTATTCGCTGGTATTTCTCCACTACCGCGGCCCTGGCCTTCGGGGTCAATGTGACCCCGGCCAGTATTCCATGGTATTTCTCCACTACCGCGGCCCTGGCTTTCGGGGTCAATGTGACCCCATGCGTTATTCGCTGGTATTTCTCCACTACTGCGGCCCTGCCCTTCGGGTCAATGTGACCCATGCGTTATTCGCTGGTATTTCTCCACTGCAGCGGCCCTGGCCTTTGGGGTCAATGTGACCCCATGTGTTATTCAATGGTATTTCTCCACTGCAGCGGCCCTGGCCTTCGGGGTCAATGTGACCCCATGCGTTATTCGCTGGTATTTCTCCACTACCGCGGCCCTGGCCTTCGGGGTCAATGTGACCCGCACACTATTCCATGGTAATTCTCCACTGCAGCGGCTCTGGCCTTCGGGGTCAATGTGACCCCGGCCAGTATTCCATGGTATTTCTCCACTACCGCGGCCCTGGCTTTCGGGGTCAATGTGACCCCATGCGTTATTCGCTGGTATTTCTCCACTACTGCCAGACGCGCCTCGGACAAACTGGCGGCCGTACGAGACGTGTGGGATGCCTGGGCACTGCGGCTGCCTCGCCTCTACAACCTAGGCCCCGACGTGACCGTGGCTGGTTCCCTTTCGAGGTGAGTGTCCGAGCGCGCCGGCTGGATAAACAGCAGACAGCGGCGGCAGCAGCAGCGGTCGTCTTTCATAGTCCCTGTGCACACACGCACGCACGCACGCACGCAAAAGATTGATAGATGGATAGAGTGTTCGGATAGCTTGCGGCGCTGCAATCAGCCAGAGCAAAGCGTCTGTGGTTTCGAGGTTCCGCCGAAGAGGACAGAGAGGTTGACGAAGAAGACGAAGATAACGACGAAGACAACGACGAAGACAACGACGAAGATAACGACGAAGACAACGACGAAGACAACAACTCGGAACCGACCGCGCCCCGGTGTCCGGCAACAGGAAGAGGTGTCAGCTCTGTCCGAGGACAAAGGACCGCAAGACACACGCCGTGTGCGGGGCCTGCAAGAGATACATCTGCAGGAGCTGCACGCGGGCCTACTGCGTGGAATGTGTGAGACCGTAGTAGCCTCTACGGCTCAGATGGCACCGGTGTGACCTTGGGCTGTGTGCTCTGCACAACGAGCAAGCAGACAAATGACATGAACGCAGTGTGTGTGTGTGTGTGTGTGTGTGTGTGTGTGTATGTGTGTGTGTGTGTGTTTGTGTGTGTGTATTGAGATGTGAAAAACTTTTGAATAAAAACCCTTTGACATGTATCTGCTGTGTGAGAGACAAGAGAGACAATTGCTAGGAAGATGGCGCCGCTGTGTGTGTCTCACCTTACTCGCTTACCTGTGCTGAAATTGTTATTGATTTGCCTGTTTTTACTAATTGTCACTGGAAATGTGTAACCGCTGCTGGTGTATGACCACCTGACTCTTTTAAGTATCCGTAATTCTGTGGAAAAAGTGCAGATCTATGGCTCAGATGGACAGTCAACCATGCCCCCGCCTTTCCTGGCGTCCATACCGGCATATCTATGGCGTCAGCCCAGCCTTCGGCTCCGCAACAATCGCCGCAGGAGACACGGAAAGAGAGGCGGAGTTCGGGTAAGGCTCAGAGCTTACCCGGCATCACCCTACCCACGCGATCTGGGCCATCTGTGTATCGGGTTTTCCGCGGAGTTCATCGACTGCAATCCTCGGCATTCTCTGGTACACAGTTACCGATGGCTCTGGTCGACGGTCCCGTATTCCGAATGCCCATTTCCCCGCCGTTGGAGCAGGAAGCGCTCCAGGCGAGGCTGCATACCTGGGAATCTCCGCCCCCTCGGTCGTGCTTCCCAACAGACTGAGCGGCGCTCAATTCGCATGGCGCTAATCAACACCAGATCACTCACAAACAAGACTTTTATCCTCAATGACTTTTTTACGACCAATGCTCTGGACTTTCTTCTGTTGACGGAAACCTGGCTGAAACCAGGTGATGACAGCACCTTCTCGGAGCTCCTCCCCCCCAGCTGTTCTTTTCTCAACTCTCAGCGAGCGTCAGGTCGAGGTGGTGGGCTGGCCAGTCTCTTCAAGGATGAGCACAGATGCAGATTGTTACCTGCATCCTGTTATAACAGTTTCGAACTTCAGCTGTTTGTGGCTGATCTGGATTCTCCAGTGTTGTGTGCAGTTATTTATCGCCCACCAAAACACAACAAGGATTTTATATGTGAGTTTTCATTGTTTTTAGCTGATGTCGTTCCGAAATACGACAAGCTCCTGGTTTGTGGGGACTTCAATATTCATGTGTGTTGCCCCTCTAACCCACTTTTAAAACACTTTTAATCTCTTTTGGTCTTAATCAATGTGTGGAAGGCACGACGCATCATCTTGGACACACCCTGGACATCATTATTTTTTATGGGCTTTCAGTTTCACTAAGTGCAATAAAAGAAACTGGTATCTCAGATCATTTCCCCATCAGGTTTGAGATCAGTGTACCACCACCTGCTAGTAAGCCTGTTTCCTCAGCTTTTAGGCGCCGCTGCATTACCTCCTCTTCAGCTGGAGAGTTTGCTTTGGCATTCGGGGGCTCACAGTTCTGTGTCATGAATGGTCTGGTATCTCCCTCTTATCCAGATAACATTCTCTCTGTGTTCCACTCCACGTGCACCGAAATTTTAGACTCTATTGCCCCTGTTCGGACTAAATCTATTAAACCTAAGGCGGACCCTTGGCTAAATGACTCTACAAGGGCCATTAGGCAATACTGCAGACAAGCTGAACGAAGGTGGAAGAAGGACAATTTGCAAGTATCACTCGGTTTATTAAGAGACAGTCTAGCCGCATACCAGAAGGCTGTGAAGGTGGCGAAGATGCAACATCTCTCTTCTGTTATAGCTGGCAGTTGCCACGAACCCAGAGTGCTATTTAATACTATTACCTCTGTTGTGAATCCACGCACCTCAGATCAGACAGATGTTTCTACTAGTACCTGTGAGGAGTTTCTCTTTTATTTTATTGACAAAGTAACATCTGTCAGGCAATACGCCAGTGTTAATTTTAATGTGTTTGTACCTGCTGCTCCTATGCATTCTGCTGTGTTTGAGGAATTTCAGCCAGTTTCTCTGACATTGCTTTCTGAGACAGTGCAACACATGAAACCTACCCACTGTCCGTTAGACATTGTTCCCGCCAGGATAGTGAAGGAGGTTTTTAATGACACCATTGGGCCATGTCTACTCACTTTTTTAATTCTTGTCTTAGTTTAGGTTCTGTCCCAGCTGCCTTTAAACATGCTGTGGTCAGGCCCCTACTTAAGAAACCTAATCTTGACCCTACAGTGCTGTCCAATTTCAGACCAGTCTCTCATCTGCCTTTTTTGTCAAAGGTTTTTGAAAAACTTGTTTTTATACAGTTACAAGCCTTTTTGCAAACAAACTCTGTGCTTGAAAAATTTCACTCTGGTTTCAGATCACGTCACAGCACTGAGTCTGCACTGCTTAGAGTGCACAATGATATTGCCCTGTCTGTAGATGCCAGGAATCCTACTATTTTAGTGCTATTGGACCTCACAGCGGCGTTTGATACGGTGGACCATGCAGTCCTCCTCTCTCGCCTTGATCAGTGCGTAGGCATCCGAGGCTCGGTACTTACATGGTTTAGCTCCCATTTGGCGAATAGAAGCTTCTCTGTCATGATTGGTGACTGCTCCTCGTCAACCGCTCCTCTCTGTTGTGGGGTACCCCAGGGTTCAATTCTTGGCCCCTTCCTGTTTTCTTTATATATGTTGCCGTTGGGGGCTATTATAGGAAAGCACAACCTGTCTTTTCACTGTTATGCAGATGATTTGCAAATTTATTTGCCTATGAAACCAAATGACATGTCGCACTACACTCCCTGCTTAATTGTATTAATGATATTAAGTTGTGGCTGTCGCAAAACTTTCTTAACTTGAACAAAGATAAAACGGAGTGTATCATCTTCAGTACTTCAGCCACGACAAACGGTCCATCTTTGAGTTTGGGAGCACTGGCTTCATACTTTAAGCCAGCTGTCAGAAATTTGGGGGTTACTTTTGAATGCAACATGAAATTGGACAAACACATCAGCAATGTTGTTAGAATGAGCTTTTTCCAGCTCCGTCTACTAGCTAAGGTTAAGCCATTCCTTAACAGGCATGATCTAGAAAAGGCGATCCATGCTTTTATTAGTTCAAGGTTGGATTACTGTAATGCCCTCTATGTTGGTTTGAATCAAACCTCCATCTCACGCCTTCAACTTGTGCAAAATGCTGCTGCTCGGTTTTTAAAAAATACATCTAGACGTGCACACATCACTCCCGTTCTTTACACCCTACATTGGCTCCCTGTGCATTTCAGAATAGATTTTAAGATTTTATTGTTTGTTTTTAAGGCCCTTAATGGCCTGGCCCCGGAGTACTTATCCGAGATTTTAACCCTGCGTGAGCACAGTTGGTCCTTGCGGTCTTCTAACCAACTGGTTTTAGAAGTGCCAAGGTCAAGGTACAAACAATGGGGTGATCAGGCTTTTGCGGTTGCTGCCCCGAGACTCTGGAATAAGTTACCCCTTGATATTCGCACAACTACAGATGTTGCTCTTTTCAGGTCTAAACTCAAAACCTACCTGTTTAGAATGGCTTTTAATACTCAGTAGTGGTGTGACAATTTCCTCTTCCTGTTTCTATGTAACCTTTTTATGATTCTACTGTTTTCTACGTTTTCATTCTTCCTATTGTAAGATATGTTGTTCTATTCTTAGTTCCTGATGTGAAGCACTTTGGATACCTGCTGGTTGTTGAAAAGTGCTATACAAATAAATTTTGATTGATTGATTGATTGAGATGTGAGATGATGTTACACACACGCACACGCACATGCACACGCACACACACACACACACACACACACACACACACACACACACACACACATGCTGGGGTCCCGTTGACCCAAAGGACGAGGCGACCGAGGTTGACGTGAAACGATACACGAAAGGGTCCCGGGGACCCGAAGTGCAACGCCGGGGTAGTAGGACAGTACATACACTAAATGAGTCCCCGTGACACGAAGGACAACACAAGGGTTATTCACCTGTCTTGTCAGCAGGGCAGTCCATCTGGAGCTGGCCTTTTCTCTGGACACCAATTCCTTCATCTCTGCCCTACGAAGATTCATGTGCAGAAGAGGGCAGGTCAAAGAAATGGTTTCCGACAACGGAACAAACTTTGTGGGAGCGGAACGTGAGCTGAAAGAATCCCTTGCTCTTCTGAATCACGACAAGATCCAGCAGGACCTGTCGACAAAGGGCATCAGGTGGATTGTTAATCCTCCCTTTGGCTCACACCATGGAGGCTCATGGGAGAGACTCATCCGGACCATCAAGAAGGTCCTCTACTCTATTGTCAGGCAGCAAGTCCTGGATGATGAGAGCCTGCAAACCATCTTCTGCGAAGTAGAGACTATCCTGAATGATAGGCCCATCACTGCGGTTTCAGACGATCCTAGTGATCCAGAGGCCCTCACACCTAACCGTCTGCTCCTGCTGAAAGGACAACCCCTGCTGCCACCAGGTGTGTTTAGGAAAGAAGAATGCTATTCCAGACGAAGATGGAGACAGGTGCAGTACCTTGCTGACCTGTTCTGGAAGCGCCGGGTTAAGGAATATCTTCCGCTGATGTAGGAGAGGCAAAAGTGGAACGTGGTGAAAAGGAATCTAAAAGCAGATGATATAGTGCTAATTGTGGATGAGACTTCGCCACGCAATTCCTGGCTGATGGGAAGAATAGTTGAGACGATCCCTGACAGCAGAGGCCATGTCAGACGGGTCAGGATACGTACCAGGAGTAAAATACTGGAGAGACCTATTACCAAGCTATGCCTTCTACTAGAGACTTGACTCTGACTGACCACAATGCTGATCTTTCCCTACCCTTTACCTTCCAAGGAACCTATTTTTGGGATTTACTTTTTTATGTTTTTTGAAGCTTTATTCCAAGAACTCAGAGTTGGACTATATGATTTTTGTCTGATTTTTTTTATTTTTATTTTTTGGATTTTGGACTATGGCAGTTTCTTGCCCCCAGAAGGTGGACTATAAACTTTAGAGAAAATTAACTAGTCCGATGATGGCTCCTGCTTAGAATAATAATTGTAATTGCCTTATATTGCCGGCAATTAGGGGCCGGGATGTTGGAGCCATTCGTGTTATTTTATGTTATGTCATATTTCGTAGGAATGATTAATTATGGTACGTTATGATAGGCTGCTTGTCACGGGTGTTTTGTGAATGGGGTAAGCATGTGACGTTTCAGCTCCATCCATTTTGGGCTGATCACCTATACAGGTGGTAGTGTGTGGGAATGATTCTGATGAATGAGCTGGCGGGAGTAGAAGGGACACAGTTTTTTGACCGTGGTCGTGACAATTATATGTAACAGAAAGAACTACGAACATAATAAACGTTTAAGTTGTTTGCAAATCAGCTGCCACGCGTCCGAGACGATCTTTACTCCCGACATAGTGGCTCCGGGCAAAGTTTTGCCGTAGGCCGCAACAAATGGTGTGTTGTAACAGCATTGTTAGTGTAGTCTATTATTTAGCCTTTACCTCAGATTACATGTATAACCAAATTATCATTTGAAAGTGTATGTTCTGCTCTTTCAATGGGTTGTCTCAGTCCGTTTTTAGCACTAACAGTCACGGAGATATTCAAGCAGTTTAGCACCACTGATTTCGTTTTTTAGTTTGTGCTCACCTTTCTATGAAAAAAAGTCAGTTACAAATTGTTTCCCCTCATTTTGTTTTCTCTACTTCTCCTGTCTTTCCATTCTTTTTTGGTAGCATGATTTGGCTTTCTTTGAGAAAGACATTTCTACAGCAGAAGTTTGCGCTCCACCAGACGCTCAACTGAACTAACGTAAACAAAATGCGTGCAGATGGACTAAACCATTTGGCGCATTAGCAAGGGGTGGGTGAGACCTTAGTCTTTTTTTTATACAAAATGTTGTCAGTCAATCAACAACGTTATTCAGCCAATACACTAACTTTACATTTCCTCTGACATGCATTATGAAATTTAATTAGGAAATGAAAATATCCAGGTACAATAAAATATGTTCCAGACTTTTCAAGGGCCTTCTCTCCCCGTGGGCCCTGGTAATCATCCATCCATCCATCCATCCATCCATCCATCCATCCATCCATCTTCGTCCGCTTATCCGGTATCGGGTCGCGGGGGTAGCAGCTCCAGCAGGGGACCCCAAACTTCCCTTTCCTGAGCCACAGCTTCAGCAATGGAAACTTTGAACATTGTCCACTCGGGTTCAATGCCCCCAGCCTCCACAGGGATGCACGAAAATGGGATGCCTCTCTTCACCCGAGTGTCCAAAACATACGGCCTCAGATCAGATGAAACGATTATAAAATCGATCATTGACCTTTGGCCTAGGGTGCTCTGGTACCTGAGACCACTTTGCCTTGGGAGACCCTACCAGGAGCACAAAGCTCCAGACAACACAGCCCTCAGGTTCATAGGGACACACAAACCTCTCCACCACGATAAGGTGATGGTTCCCGGAGAGTCCCCCTGGTAATCAGTATAGGTTTTACCCCCAGTCCGATGCCCCTGACCCTTATCCAATTCACCACCAGATGGTGATCGGTTAACCCTCATTTCACTCAAGTGTCCAAAACAGGCAGCCTCAGATTAGATGATACGATTGCAAAATAGATCATTGACCTTCGACATAGGGTGCTCTGGTACCATGTACACTTATGAGCATCCCTACGTTTGAACATGGTGTTCGTTATAGACAATCCATGATTAGCACAGAAGTCTAACAAGGTCATTCGTTGTTGCTCGGGTTTAGATCAGGGAGGCTGTTCCTCCCAATCACGCCTCTCCAGGTGTCTCCATCATTGCCCATGTGCACTTTAAAGTAGCCTTGCTTTGCCAGACCCTCCTCCAAAGCGTGCTGAAGGAGACTGGCTACTCCACATAGCATTCAGGGATGGGAGGAAAACATGCTCTGGTTTAATGGCATTTCTTTGAACCAATCTAAACTCCGCACAGAGCCGCTGCAAAATAGTTGTGCGCGAGAAAACTCGCACAACTATTTGAGATTGGATAGATAGTCTAGCTAGCTGCCAAAGGGTAAAATAAAAATGTTATTATATAAAGCAACAAAATACGATGAAAGGATATTTTATCAAATTACCAATAGTTGTTTAACCCTGCAGCAGTGCTCTGCTACATCTTGTGATGCCCTGCAGTGCCCTGCTATGCCATGAACTATTACACCTACTATTTCTAGTCACTGATCCATTATCTTTATTGTGACTATTATTGCCAATGTTCATCACACCCCCAACTCGCACCGTCAGACATTGCCTACCAAGAGCCGTGTCCGAGGTTTCTTCTTAAGAGGGAGTTTTTCCTCTGCACTGTCACACTGAATGCTTGCTCTTGGGGAACTACTGGAATTGTTGGTTCTTTATAAATTATAGAATGTGGTCTAGACCTCTATCTGTAAAGTGTCTTGAGATAACTCTTGTCATGAATTGATAATATAAATAAAATTGAATTGAATTGAATTTGAGTAACCAAAGTAAAAATTAACAATTTCCTGTCAACAGCAGCTGTCGCCACCACAGACAGGTGGCGCTGTAGGATCTCTGGTGAGTTCTAATGTCACTGTGAAATGGCCAAAACTTCATAAATTAATTGAATACATTTTTGAGATTAATAAATGTATGTTGCTTACATTGCCATGGTTCCGTGTAGTCCAAATCAACTGACTGAAATGGTTTTAGTAATAATGCATGGTACATTTTACAGAAATAGCTATTAGGGGGGATTAGATTAAATTAGATTAAATTAGATTAGATTAGATTAGATTCAACTTTATTGTCATTTAGCAGAGTACAGGTACAGAGAAAAGGAAATGCAGTTGACATCCAATCAGAAGTGCAAAAGAAGCATTAAATACAAAGTGCAGGTTGAGTACAGTATTCTGTGCCGTTATGTAAACGATAGAGATAATTATGTACAACTAGACCTGTTCGAGTTGTGATTCACTCGGATCTTTAACCCAAGTCTTTAAATTGACTCACGAATCACGAGTCTCTAGCATCATTAACCCGGTTCAGTTGAGTCCTACTACAATTCAATCTAACATGATAACAGCGGCACACACAAACCTCTTGCAACATTAGCTTCTACTATTCCTAGCCATCTTAGCTGCAAAAAGCTTTATAACTTACAATTTCGTAGTTAACAGCAACTCCACAAGTCAACTCAAGCGCCTGAGTGAGCAGAGAGACAGTCCCGACCCGCCAGCCCGGTCTCATTGAAGTTTGTGTAAATGTGACGTTATTTGAATCTATTGATACGTGTTCACGGAGACGTTTTTGTTGGTTTTTACGTGGTGGACAACACAAAAATGTAAAGTAAGGTATTTCAATGGGAAGCATATTTTGTGCCCACAGCCCGAAATTGTAGGGAGTAATATAAAAAGCCGAAAATCCGCGTAGGGAGGTTGGTCGGGGTGGTGGATTGGTCAAAAAACACAGGACTTTCACCCGGGCGAGCGGGGATCGCGTCCCGTTTGCGGCGCTTTGTTTCCCAGGGATGGCGTCCCTGCTTGTGGCGTTTTGTCCCGCGTATTACTGTGGCGCGTCTCCCGGCATTTAAGGCGCCCTTTCCCCGGCGGCAAATAATGAAACAACCATTTGGAAATGAAATAATTTTCCCATTATAAACCAGTTACTAACTATTGCTAAATGCTTTGTTCATCATTTGTAAAGCACTGCTCCTATGTTAATTCTCATGAATGAAGCATTTGTATACACACTCTTAAATGGTTTGTTCAATCAGTAAAGCATTTGTAAATGCAGTTAGTAAATGGTTGGTCCATAGTAAGTAAGCCCATGTAAAAGGTTTATCAGTATATTTTTTAATAATTCCTACATGATGCATTAACCATTTGTAAATTAAGTAATTTTACCATTATCAACTAGGTACTCAGGAACGTAAACGGTTGTTTATAACTAGGAAGTTAATGATTAACGGACTATCTAGACCTACATTTGTTCATGTCTTAAATAAAATGTTATGATTTAGAAAAAGTCCTAAACTAATAGCTGGGGTGTTAACACATCTGTTACAAATACTTACCAATAATGTAATCCATGATTAACTCATGAGTTACTACTGGTTGGTTAAGTATACTGTGTGAGCCCATCTAATAGTTAATATTATAATTAATTATTAATATACACAGAATCATGGCATACACATATACAGATAAAACAGGTATGAAAAATAACAACTAAAATAATAAAGTGCGCTCATAAAATAAACCCTTTTCAGTTCTATGAGCTCAATTGTTCTTTGATGACAAGAGTTCAGAGATGTTCAACGTTGGGGCCCATATGAGTTTGGTTTCTGTTTGTCCTACCACCATGAAGAAGGAATCCAGGGCAATCCGTATAAGTTCTGAGTCTTGATCCTGTAGCTGCCACCCAGCCCACTGAACTGGGAATCTCTAACCCCTGGAAGACTCTGGGATCTGAAGAATCAATGTGATCCAATATCCCTCTCTGGACCGGACCTCCCATAACATTTTATTTAAGACATGAACAAATGTAGGTCTAGATAGTCCGTTAATCATTAACTTCCTAGTTATAAACAACCGTTTACGTTCCTGAGTACCTAGTTGATAATGGTAAAATTACTTAATTTACAAATGGTTAATGCATCATGTACACTGAAAAAAATGATTCTTTGGCCTTGTAAATATTACATTTATTACACAATTAAATTCTACTAGAAATTATCGTTTCAGTGGTTTTACTTACATTTTTTTAGCTTTATTTAATGTGTTACTTGGTATTTATATATAATTTTGTATCGTCATTTTTATATGTAAAATTTGAACTAAAACACCAAGTAATATTTACTTAACTATTGTGTTGAATGTATTACCTGCCAAAATCAAGTCAAATATACTTGGCAAGCTCAGTTGGTGACGTCAGAGGAGAGTTTGCGCTCGTTACTTCCACACCAACAGGTCAAGACCGGTCAGGACCAGGACAGACAAGGACGGTTTGGGAACCATGGACAGTTTGGTTTATATGGGAACTCATAAGCCATTTTGAAGTGGGAATTCGTGGATGCGGAACCACGTGAGTATGCTTATATGACTGTTTAACATTTTCATGTCCCCGTTTGTTTGTCAGCTTAATTCAGTGTTTAGGTATTGAAAACGTTGAGCAGTTTAGCTGGCTAACATTAGCTAGCTAGCTTGTTATCGTGCTAGAGAACTTGGCGAGGTTTCGTGCAAGTGGCACACATCACTAGGCTACTCTTTGTTGCAGAAATAACATGTCTTTAAGTTGCTTGGCTAATCGGAGGTTCAAATTCACATTTTTTAATGTAAAATATGGCACTGGCGTAACACTACCGTTAAGTTGTTTTCTTTTGAGGGAGGGGGGGCAGTCCGCGCTCCGGCTGGACTAATCACACTCCCGCATTTTTATGCAGGGCATTGGTAAACCACAGCTAGCTAGCTAAGTGGTATAATCATTTTTCAAATCTGATGAAATGCTTCTACTTAACTGAACCACAGTACCGCTATATTTCATGAGCAGTGCGTCACGAAGCGAGGTTCGCCTAACGGTGTATTTATTATTTATTTTTTGTTGGATATTGTTCTTAATGCAGTGTGAGATGCACGCTTGTTGGTTTCTGTGGGAATTCGACAGAGCGCAGTGTCTTTATTCATGACACCTCGACGATAAAATATTTTGTGCGTGTGATGCGGTCCGTGTAGTTTCACTGCAGGTTCAACGAGAGGAGATAGGCCTAGTGGTGGATAACTTACTTTACGGTCTAATTTAATGGGATCATTATAATCTTATTTGTGATGTCGCAATATTATTTGGAAATATTTCTACAGTAACTTGTAATAGTGTCTTTTGTATCTTTATCCAGCTTCATATTAATTACATTTTTCGTGTAGTAAGTACACAGATAATCAGTACTATGTTTAGTTTCCTCAATTAATTACCCAATCTTTTAATTGTCTATAAGCTTGATTAGATTGTTTCAGAGATTGCTGATGTGCCTAGCTAAGAAAATAAATCATGATTCATGTTTTATTTCTCAACAGACAACAACAGTACCAGGCTTGATGTGTATCTCAGGATTGAAGGTATGTGGACTGTTTATGTGCAGTTTTTTTTTTCATTTATGCATAATGGCAATATTGAGGGATCTTGAAAACCAATTATACTGATAGTCTATCGTACAAAATAATTCCAATGATTAAAAATAATAAATGGACTTAACTCTAGATGTTAAAGAACCTACTTGCAGACTAAATGAACATGAATTTACATGAGTGAGTTCACAGTTATGTAGTGTTCTCTTTATAACATTCCACATCTGTCTGTGTTAAACAGCAACACGTGGAAAGAAGAAGGGATGCCATCATCCGCTGCCTGATGGAGTACCTTGGAGGGTCTGGAGAGGAACTCATCAAAGACTATCAGGTAAATTTTGACAATTTGTTTTTGATACTTGATACAAACAAAGCAGATCTTTTACAAACCAAGCTGCCTTCATACTTAGTCATACTTCAACCAATAAATAATAAATGCCCTACATAATAACTTGTGTAAATATCCGTGTAGAAATAAATTGTCATTATAATCCATGTTATTCAACATTAAACTAATTCTGGGCTTATTTCTGTTGCATCATATGTAGACTGCATTAAATTGGCACTTTAACCCCAACATCACCATATTCAGGCACTATAAAGAAAACATATTATACGTATGTTCCATCTAAGCACAGATTCACATGTTTTGACAGGATGTTAGCAAAGAAGCTATCAAAGAGGAGGATGCTGGGCATGTCATGAAGATCTTTGTCCTCCGTGGAAGTTCAGCAGAGGAGGACCACACCCCTGCAGATGTGTCCATCATCATCGAGGGAACTGAGGTGCTTGATGAAATTTTGGACATTCTGGTCAAAGGTGCGCTCACCTTTGCTCATGCAGCGAAACGCCGGAGGAGAGGGAAACGGGCCGGTGTGCTTGTGCGTCTCCGCCAGCGAGGATTACGCACACCATTACCGGGAATATTCCTCTCTAACGTGCGCTCACTGCCCAACAAACTGGAGGAACTACAACTGCTGTTGGTCAGAAACAGGGACTTTTTCTCATCTGCTGTTTTGTGCTTCACGGAGACGTGGCTCTGTGGATTAATACCGGACTCTGCGCTGCAGCTGGCAGGCTTCCAACTCTACAGAGCGGACAGAGACACGGACCTCTCCGGCAAAACTAAAGGTGGAGGAATCGGTTTCTACATCAATAGCGGTTGGTGCAACGACGTGACAGTGATCCAGCAGCATTGTTCTCCTAACCTGGAATATTTCATTATAAACTGTAAGCCTTTTTATTCACCCCGTGAGTTCGCGTCATTCATCCTGGTCGGTGTTTACATCTCACCGCAGGCCAACGTGCAGGACGCGCAGCGCATGCTTGCCGACCAGATTCTGTGCGTGGAGCGGACCAACCCGGAGTCCCTAGTTATTGTCCTTGGTGACTTTAATAAAGGGAACCTCACTCACGAACTCCCTAAATATAGACAGCATATTAAATGCCCGACCAGAGAGGAGAACATTCTGGATCACTGTTACACCACAGTCAGGGATTCTTATCACGCCGTCCCCCCGTGCTGCACTGGGACACTCTGACCACGTCATGGTCCACCTGATCCCCACCTACAGGCAGAAACTAAAGCTCTGCAAACCTGTTGTGAGGACATCAAGGAAGTGGACCAGTGAGGCTGTGGAGGATCTCCAGTCGTGTTTGGATTCTACTGACTGGGATGTGTTCAGGACTGCTACCAACAGTCTGGATGAGTACACAGAGGCTGTGACGTCATACATCAGCTTCTGTGAGGACTGCTGTGTTCCATCATGCACCAGGGTGAGTTACAACAATGACAAACCCTGGTTCACAGCCAAACTCAGAAGGTTAAGGCTGGCTAAGGAAGACTCGTTCAGGAGTGGGGACAAAGACAGATTTAAAGAGTCAAAGTACAAGTTTAGCAAGGCGGTGAAGGAGGCTAAACGACGATACTCTGAGAAACTCCAAAACCAGTTCTCAGCTAATGACTCTGCAACTGTCTGGAAAGGACTTAGGCAGATCACCAACTACAAGCCTAAAACCCCCCCCCCACTCCTTCGATGACCGACACCTAGCCAACGACCTGAACGAGTTCTACTGTCGATTTGAAAGACAAAAGGTCAGTCCTGACACCATCCCCCCATGACACCTCCCTACAGCTACAGCCACTGTGCATCACCTCCACCTCACCCACCTCAGCAGGGCCCTGGGCCCCCCCCACCAATGCCCTCCTTAAAGGTCTCCACCTCCACCCCCCTACCCACCTCAGTGACGACTCTCTCCATCCACGAGAGGGACGTCAACAGACTCTTTAGGAGACAGAATCCCAGGAAAGCTGCTGGACCAGATGCTGTCTCCCCATCATGCTTGAAGCACTGTGCTGACCAGCTGTCTCCAGTGTTCACAGACATTTTTAACACCTCACTGGAGACATGTCACGTGCCAGCCTGCTTCAAGACCTCAACCATCATCCCTGTCCCCAAGAAGCCAAGGACCACAGGACTTAATGACTTCAGACCCGTCGCCCTGACCTCTGTGGTTATGAAGTCCTTTGAGCGCCTTGTGCTTTCACACCTCAAAGCCATTACCGACACCCTCCTGGACCCCCTGCAGTTTGCCTACAGAGCCAATAGGTCTGTAGATGACGCAGTCAACCTGGCCCTCCACTACATCCTCCGGCACCTGGACTCTGCAGGAACCTACGCCAGGATCCTGTTTTTGGACTTCAGCTCTGCCTTCAACACCATCATCCCGGCTCTGCTCCAGGAGAAGCTCTCCCAGCTTGGTGTGCCTGACTCCACCTGCAGGTGGATCACTGACTTTCTGTCTGACAGGAAGCAGCATGTCAAGCTGGGGGAAACACGTCTCAACTCACAGACCATCAGCACTGGATCCCCTCAGGGCTGTGTTCTTTCGCCTCTGCTCTTCTCCCTCTACACCAACAACTGCACCTCCAGTCATCAGTCCGTCAAGCTTCTGAAGTTCGCGGATCGACACCTCCCCTCATCGGACTCATCTCTGATGGAGACGAGTCCGCTTACAGGTCGGAGGCTGACCACCTGGTGAAGTGGTGCAACCAAAACAATTTAGATCTCAACGCTCTAAAGACAGTGGAGATGGTTGTGGACTTCAGGAAGAACCCAGCCCCACCTGCCCCCCCCCCATGACCCCTTCTGTGGCTCCACAATTAACATTGTGGAGTCTTTCCGCTTCCTGGGAACTACAATCTCCCAGGACCTCAAGTGGGAGCTGAACATCAGCTCCCTCGTCAAGAAAGCACAACAGAGGATGTACTTCCTGCGGCAGCTGAAGAAATTCAACCTGCCAAAGACAATGATGGTGCACTTCTACACAGCCATCATTGAGTCCATCCTCACATCCTCCATCACCATCTGGTATGCTGCTGCCACTGCCAAGGACAAGGGCAGACTGCAGCGTGTCATTCGGTCAGCTGAGAAGGTGATTGGCTGCAATCTGCCGCCGCTCCAGGACCTTTACGCCACCAGGACTCTGAAGCGTGCTGGAAAGATTGTGGCTGACCCCTCCCACCCCGGACACAAACTCTTTGAGCCCCCTCCCATCTGGCAGGAGGCTGAGGTCCATCAGGACCAAAACCTCACGCCACATGAACAGCTTTTTTCCCCTCCGCCACTAGCCTTATTAACAAGGCCCGGAAACCACCGTGACTCTCCACCTGGCTCTTCATGCCACTGTTCTCTCTGCTCTAATGCTCTTTGCTCTTTATTTATCTATTTTATTTTATTTCTATCTTTATTTTTTAATTTAATACATACTGTGTACATATACTTATATTGTTTACCTATACTTATATTGTTTAATATTACATTTAGAGAATGTGTGATGTGCACCAGCAACACCAAAACAAATTCCTTGTATGTGTCAAAAAACGTACTTGGCAATAAAACCCTTTCTGATTCTGATTCTGATGATTGCAGACATGTGGCAAAGGCTTGCCTTCTGCTCATTGGCTTTGTCTATGCAATGAACTTAAGTTACCCACCAAAGATGAAATACACATTCAAAGTGTTTCAGAAGCTCTTTCTGGAGCTGGATGCCATGAAGAGCTCTCCCAATGTACAGTCTCTACGCAATAAACTTCTAAGATTAGTGAATTTGCGCATGTTTCTGACCTTACTGTTTTGTTTAACTTGCGGTTCATAATTATGGTGGCTAGCACAGCAAAAATGGTTTATGGAGCAGTTATCCATCTCAAGTTAAACCCTTGTTAATTCAGTGATATGCATTGTTATTACTGTTGAAGCATGTTTTCCCAGAGCTGTGTATGTATATTGTTATAATGGTTCCCAAACTTGGGGTGAGGAAGCATTGCAGGGTTAGGTGACGATTAAAACTAAAACACACCAATCCAAAATAGTTGCACTGGAACACCCTGCAGCCAATGCCCAACTAGCGTGACCTTTCTACGCCTGCATGAGAGGAAATATCTATCCATACCATACAGATGTTGAAAGAACAAATTATATTTACCTTGTGCAAGCATACAATACAATTAGGAACCATTTTTGCAAAAGGGCTCAATTGCTAAAAAAAAAACCAAACACCTTACCTGATGTAACAAGCAGTATAGTCATTTGTTTACATTTCTCACTTCCATATATTTTCTTGTGCACTGATTTGCTTAAACTGAACTGCTAATCGGAGTGATTTCTCTCACAGACAGCCTCCACTGGCTGCTGATCGTGGCCGACTAGTGCCAACGATGCGGGAA
The DNA here is from genome assembly GCA_025617405.1 of Perca schrenkii. Classification (NCBI taxonomy): domain Eukaryota; kingdom Metazoa; phylum Chordata; class Actinopteri; order Perciformes; family Percidae; genus Perca; species Perca schrenkii. The sequence continues at coordinate 29,035 of JABUOV010000209.1, forward strand.
ACACTAGATACTGTCTAACCATTCACTAAAGGCAGATAAACACCAGCGTCCGTCAAAGTTGGGGCTGACAGTGAGAGCCTGTCATCCTATTTTTTGTAGTATTTTAGGTCTTTCATGAGTTTACTTTCAACTGATAAGTGCACTTATGTCTCTTGCAAAACTATTGCACTTTAAAGTGATACTTTGACAATTTGAGTGGACATGTTATCAAAGATGCTATAAAGTTGATCACTGTACACATTTTCATCAAGTGTTTGTTTTTTTACAAAACTGCCAATTTTAGGTATTTTATCTCAATGTACTGTTTGTAGTGATTGTAAGCTGTGGCTTTAATCTTTGCACCAGTGTAGTAAACACAATAAAGGTGCTGTTATTTGAAAGTATGTTGTTTCATGTTTTGTAGTAGCCTTATCTTAAGACTTTTTTTTGTTGATTTTATATAAATATCACTTAAGTATAAAAAACTGAAAAGCTAATTATTTTTACATTAGTTTCACTATTAGATGCAAAGGGGGTCAATGTGGAGTAATATTTACTTAGAAAAAGCTAGGCAACAATTTCCACACAGAATTTGTAAGTACATTTGATTTACAATTTAAGAATAGTTTCTATAGAAGGACTTAAGCAAAATTTACTTGCAATTTTCTGTATATGGGACATTTTAATTACGATTCTTTAGTAAATTCTACTTGTTTTTCAAAAATGTTTACACACTATTCCTTTGTAAGTTTTACTAATTTTTCACTAAATTCTACTCACAAGTCCTTAGTAAATTTTACTAGTTTTTTACTAAATTTTACACACTATTCCTTAGTAAGTTTTAATAGTTTTTCACTAAATGTTATTCATGATTGCTTAGTACAGTTTACTATTTGCTAGTTAAGTTTAATTGAGTGCCTTTGATAGAAACTGTTCTTAAATTGTAAGTAATGTTTACTTGAGAATTTACTGCGTAAAATGTACTAAGAAATTCTGTGTGGAAATTGTTGCCTAGCTTTTTCTAAGTAAATTTCACTCCACATTTTTCTCAGTGTAGGAATTATTAAAAAATATACTGATAAACCTTTTACATGGGCTTACTTACTATGAACCAACCATTTACTAACTGCATTTACAAATGCTTTACTGATTAGAATGAATGTAGGAACTATGCTTTACAAATGATAAACAAATAAATTACTACTAGTTTGTAGATAGTTTATAAAGGGAAAATTATTTAATTTACTAATTGTTTTTGCAATACTTAGAAAGTGTCAAACTTCTATTTATGAACATAACTTCCGAGAGCCTTATTTACTATGAACAAACCATTTATGAGTGTGTATACAAATGCTTTATTCATGAGAATTAACATAAGAGCAATGCTTTACAGATGATGAACAAAGCATTAAGCAATAGTTAGTAACTGGTTTATAATGGGAAAATTATTTCATTTCCAAATGGTTGTTTCATTATTTAAGTATAAATCATGTACTTACAAACATATTTTTCAAGATAGGCTTATTTACTATGAACAAACCATTCATAACTATGTGAATAAATGCTTTACTGATGATGAATTATGTAAGAACAATTAATTAATAATGATGAACAAACCATTAACTAATAGGCTTATTTACTATGAACAAACCATTTATAATTTTGTGAACAAATACTTTACTCATGATGAACTAGGTATGAACAATTAATAAGTAATAATGAACAAACCATGAACTAATAGTTAACTAATGCTTAATAAATGATGAATTATGGATAGTTATTATAAAGTGCTACCGAAATCTATATTTATTATTTCGTCCTCACTGACTGTCACACTGGTCAAACTACTTTGAACATTCAATTCAATTCAATTCAATTTTATTTATAGTATCAAATCATAACAGAGTTATCTCGAGACACTTTACAGATAGAGTAGGTCTAGCCCACACTCTATAATTTACAAAGCCCCAACAATTACAGTAATTCCCTCAAGAGCAAGCATTAGCAGTGGCTATTGCGACAGTGGCGAGGAAAAACTCCCTTTAGGAAGAAACCTCGGCAGACCCAGACTCTGACGGGGCCGGTCGGGGGTGTGATGCGATAATAGTCGCATTCAAGATAGTGGAACAGTGACTTTGAAGGTAGTCGTTGTAGTTCATGTCACAGCAGGACGTTGTGGGATGAAACGTGGCGCTGCAGAGCACGGGTGGGTGCAGCAGACGCAGCAGGACGCGGCTGGGCGTTGAAGGGAATCGCAGAGTATAGCTCTGCAAACAAGAAAAATAAGGACTCCGGGGAGTAAACTCCCCAGAGCTAGGTTAGTAACAAGCAGTTCTGGGACAGGATGCATACAAAAGGAAACAAATGAAAACATTGATGAGAGGCTGTACTGGCCTGCCTCCCTCTACTCTCACTATATTATTGATTATATGATCAATAAATCTGATGACTACGAAGAGAAGCAGGTGGGCTGGGTTAGGCGGACGCTGCAACTCCTCACTTCTTAACTATAAGCATTATCAAAGAGGAGAGTTTTCCGTTTACTCTTACATGAGGCAATGGTGTCTGCCCCCCGAACCCAGACTGGGAGCTGGTTCCACAGTAAAGGAGCCTGGTAGCTGAAGGCTCTGGCTCCCATTCTGCTTTTGGAGACTCTAGGAACCACAAGTAACTCTGCATTCTGGGAGCGCAGTGCTCTAGTGGGACAATAAGGTACTAAGAGCTGTTCTAGATAGGATGGTGCTTGACCATTTAGGGCTTTGTAGGTCAGGAGAAGGACTTTAAAGTCAATCCTGTATTTTACAGGAAGCCAATGCAGAGAAGCTAAAACAGGAGAAATATGATCTCTTTTCTTAGTTCTTGTCAAAGCTGGAAAGTCTTAAGGGACTTATTTGAGCAACCTGACAGTAGGGAATTACAATAGTCCAGCCTGGAAGTAACGAATGCATGGACTAGTTTTTCAGCATCGTTTTGAGACAGGATATTCCTAATTTTGGCAATGTTACGAAGATGAAAAAAGGCTTTTCTCGATGATTGTTTTAGATGGCCGTTAAAGGATATATCTTGATCAAAAATAACTCCTAGATTTCTGACAGTAGTGCTGGAGGCCAGGACAACACCATCCAGAGTAGCTATATCTTTAGATAATGAAGTTCGGAGGTGTTTAGGGCCCAGCACAATAACTTCAGTTTTGTTACAGTTTAACATCAGAAAATTATAGGTCATCCAGGATTTTATATCTTTCATACATGCTTGAAGTTTAGCTAACTGACTTGTTTCGTCTGGTTTGATTGACAAATATAATTGGGTGTCGTCCGCATAGCAGTGATAGTTAATTGAGTGTTTCCTAATGATATTACCAACAGGAAGGATATATAAGGAGAATAAAATTGGTCCAAGCACTGAGCCTTGTGGAACGCCATGTTTAACTTTCGCGTACTTAGAGGATTTATCATTAACATTAACAAATTGAGATCGATCAGAGAAATAAGACTTAAACCAGCTTAGTGCGATTCCTTTAATTCCGACTAAGTGTTCTAATCTCTGTAACAGGATTGTATGGTCAATAGTGTCAAAAGCAGCACTAAGATCTAGTAAAACCAGTATGGAGACAAGTCCTTTGTCTGCAGCAGTTAGAACGTCGTTAGTAATTTTCACCAGTGCCGTCTCTGTGCTATGATGCTTTCTAAATCCTGATTGAAAGTCTTCAAATAAGCTGTTGCTATGGAGAAAATCACATAACTGATTAGCAACTACTTTCTCAAAGATCTTGGAGAGAAAGGGAAGGTCAGATATAGGTCTATAGTTTGCTAAGACCTCAGGATCGAGGGTGGGTTTTTTCAGAAGAGGTTTTATCACAGCTATTTTAAATGACTGTGGTACATAACCTGTTAATAAGGACATATTAATTATCTAGTAATGAAGTGTTTACCACGGGTAATGCTTCTTTGAGTAATCTCGTTGGCATGGGGTCTAAGAGACAGGTAGATGGCTTTGCTGAAGATACCTTTACCATTAGTTGTTGAAGGTCTATAGGATAAAAACAGTCTAAGTATATTTCAGGTCTAGTTGTTCTTTCTAGCAGTCCTGCGTTGAAAGGTGAACCATTAGAAGTTGAGGGCAAAAGGTGATGAATTTTATCTCTAATTGTTATAATTTTGTCATTAAAGAAGCTCATGAAGTCATCACTACTCAGAGCTAGAGGAATAGATGGCTCAGTAGAGCTGTGACTATCTGTCAGCCTGGCTACAGTGCTGAAAAGAAACCTTGGGTTGTTCTTGTTTTCTTCTATTAATGATGAGTAATAGTCTGATCTGGAATGTCTGAGGGCCGTCCTATAGGTTTTCAGACTGTCTTGCCAGTCCAAACGAGACTCTTCCATTTTGGCTTCATCTTCTTCTTTTTGAGGGGAGCAACAGAGTCTAAAGCAGTCCGTAGGCAGGCCGTAACAACATCTACACAATTGTCGATTTGAGAGGGACTAAAGTTTACATAAAGGTCCTCTGTTGTATTAAAACAAGGTAATGAGTTTAGTGCTGTTGGAATGTCTTCCTTAAATTTAGCTATAGCACTGTCAGATAGGCATCTAGTATAGAAGCTTTTATCTAATTTCGTATAATCGGGTATTAAGAATTCGAAAGTAATTAAGAAGTGGTCTGATAATAAAGGATTTTGCAGGAATACTAATACATCTTCAATTTTGATACCATATGCCAGCACGAGGTCGAGAGTGTGGTTAAAACAGTGCGTGGCCTCATGCACACTCTGACTGAAGCCAATAGAATCTAGTAGTGAGTTGAAAGCAGTAGTAATGCTATTGCTGTCAACGTCCACATGGATATTAAAATCACCAACAATAAGTACTTTGTCTGATTTAAGTACTACACATGATAAAAACTCTGAGAATTCAGATAAAAATTCAGAATACGGACCTGGAGCTCGGTAGACAACAACAAATATAATTGGCTGTACTGATTTCCGTGTTGGATGTTGAAGATTAAGAACAAGACTTTCAAAAGAGTTATAATTTAGTTTGGGTTTAGGGTTAATTAACAGGTTTGAATCAAAATATGGCTGCAACTCCCCCTCCTCGGCCTGAGCCTCTAGGAATTTGAGTATTAATATGACTGGGAGGAGTCGCTTCATTTAGACTAACATATTCTTCATGGCCCAGCCAGGTTTCAGTAAGACAGAATAGATCAATTTGATTATCAGATATCAATTTGTTTACTAGTACTGCTTTAGAAGACAGGGATATGATATTTAGTAATCCACATCTAATTTTCCTATCCTTTTCTCATTCATTGCAGTGGTAGTTTTAATTCCAATTAGGTTGTTAAGTATTGCCCCTCTCTTGGTTACCTTTGATTAAACTGATCTTAGTCGAGGAACAGACACCGTCTCATTTTCTTTTGGGACAGGCTGTGGCTAACGTGAACTGGATGTTAAATTGACTATGTTTGCAGTCAACTTCTTATTACTTAGGGGCTTCACCACTTTGTATGGTCTGTTGTTGATTATAATTGGAATAGTACTAGTACTACATGTTACTGGAATAGTACTAGTACTACATGTTACTGGAATAATACTAGTACTACATGTTATCCTGCAGAAAACATTTTCAGATTCATCCACTTGTATAGTGCTATCAGGATCAATACCTGGGGGACATGAATCTGTGATATTTTCAACATAATGTCAATACTTGCCTTTCATTCACGTAGGTATGCCATGATAATGATCAAAGAAACTAACAGATTGACAGCTGGAATTCTGTACCTGGATATTTGGTTTTGTTGTTCCTTAAGTTGTAACACATTTCTGAAAAATGTTTCACCTATGAGTGACGTCAACAGCCTACTCTGTTCCAATATCTGTACCAATATAATAATAGATATTGACTGTCAAATAAGATGAACAAGAAGGGAGTGTGCCATTATAGGTCTATACTGAGTCAAAACTGACAAATTGACTGCTGAAATTCTATATCTTAAGATTTAGTTTTGTTCATCACCAAGGTATCACAACAATTCTGAATAGCACCTATGAGTCACGTCACTAGCCTTGCTTCTTTTTCCCATATAAAGGCCCTAATAGATGCGGACTGTCACAGAAGGTGAACGTTTTGGCAATATCACAGGTGAACTGGACTGAATTAATTTAAGGAAAGGTTCATTATGTCATTTTCAAATATTTAATGTGATAATAAGTGTTTCTCAAATGAAGTTATAACATTGTTTTGTAATACTCTATGACATCCTGCATCAGTGGGTTCTCTTTAGCGGTGTTGAGGGTAGATGTAGGAGAGTCGTCGTGAGCAGATATTGACACTCAGGGTAGTCAAAGATGAAGTTTGGAGTGATGGACTTTTATTAATTTCTGTCCAAATTAAGGCCCACAGGCAAAAACAAACAATAAAACCAAAATTAAAGAAACAAAACAAAAAAAGAGAAAAAAACAAATACTTTCACGAAAAATAAAATAAATTGACGTGAGAGTCAAAACTTATGAAATTATACCAAAAATACAGATACAGCTGTATATAAGTTGACTTGTGAAACTAGTCACTAGAGCCTTACACAGACTTACGTCCACCCTCTTCTAGCTCCTCGAGCAACTGAAACTGACAGCCTATATAGGCCTGTAGCACACCCCTGAAATTGGAACATACCAACAACAAATAAAATACAGGGGTGACTAAGGCGAACAGACAATAAAAGCTACAAACAGCAAACAATAATAGATCTAGTAGACTAGAAATTTACTGAAGATTTATACATGACTCACCAAAACATTTCATTAAGCCACAAAATACATTAACAAACAACGTAATAACGGCATTTAAACTCGCCGATCGCGGCAAACTTTCCTTTATCAACACAAGAGCAGACGCCGGTAAGCCACAAAGACTACCTGTTATACTGTTACTCTTTTAAACTAAATAAACAGTAAGTTAACAAAGATGTAAGTGTTGTAAGTGTGATTATTATAAATGATGTTGGTGACAAACGGTATGGTTTTAAACAGAATATGATGTATTGATGGATATAGCTATAGCCTTTAAATCCCCGCAGTATTAGCTGTAAATTTGTGCACAAGAACGCTACGGGATTACTGTGTGGAATTAGATAAATGGCAAGTTTAACAGATGATTTGAAACTGAGCATCTGATACGTAACAGAGCATATTGACATGCTAACAAAACATACACAGGCAACATTTACACTCACTCTTTGTGAGCTAAACTAGGTAGTGCATCGCTACAGTGACGGCAGCTACGCGCCCCGTCACAAGCGGATATTACATTTCTTTCCCCCAAGTACAATACATTTTTTCTCCCATCTCATTATCATTGCACATGTAACCTTTCTTTTTGCAGCAATGTACAAACACACTGTTTCATGTGCAAACACACCAGAATCTTATTTTTACATTTAGTTAAAAATAAGTATCAAAATCTCTTGAAAAGAAAAATGTGATACAGAATTGGTATCTTGTCGTGATCTCTTTTTGTCCTTCTCCATCATAATCAGAGGTCAGGGTCAAGTTGGAAGAAAACATGTATTGATATAAATGTTTTCTTCCAACTTGACCCTGACATGTGAAGAAAAATGTTCAATTTGTCACGCAGGGTTTAAGTTTTAGCATTAAATTCTGAAGACTTAACATGGTTTCTTTTTGCATTTTTTTAAACTTTAGAATTGGCTTTAGCAGACTGAAACTGTTGTGAGAGGAAAGGGTTTTTTTATGCAAGAAAATCATCAGAAGTTGTGAATTATATGCATTTAGTGTTTTTAAATCTTGGCTGAAGCTATTATGGCCAGTGTTAATTATCGGCCCATTTCCAGACTCTACATCTTAGACAAGGTTCATGAAAAGCTACTGCATGAATCAGATTAAGGAGTATTTGTGGTTTTATCTCCCCATCAGTCTGGTTTCATAAAACAACATAGCACAGTAACTGCCTCCAAAGTGTTAAAAGGTGTTGTGGATCCCTTGGATTCCGAAGAATACTGTGCTGCACTTTACACAAATCATTCCAAAGCTTTCAGATGTAGACTTCTTAGAGCAGGCTGTTGGGTGGCTTGTAAACTACCTTTCAGGTCGTAAGCAGTGTGTGCAGCTTAATGGTCTCTTGTCCAGTTATTTAGAAGTCACCAAAGATGTGCTGCAAGGGTCAGTTTTAGGCCCCACTCTCTTCACAATTTATGTTAGAAAAGTGGGTCAGAATGTTTCTGATGCATCTTTACATCTGTATTCCAATTGTTTATTGTCATGCAAACACTATTGCCCTGGTCTTTGTACATCTGCATGCCACATTTGACAGTCACAGTTGTTCCCTCTCAAACTGGTGTTAAAGGCTGACAAAACAAAGGGTATGCTGTTTTCGAACAAAAAAAGGTGCTAGCAGTTTTCCTTTCTATTACATCCACATAATTCACCCATATCCTGTTTGTAGCCTCTTATATCTTAAATAACAGACATTTTAATTGATAAAAAATTATTTTAAGTTACTTATTGAACACCTAAATTGAAATGAGTTGTTTATCCGCTTAATACCAGGAAACGACTTGATCTTACCACATTTTTACCTCTCCTGGATTATGGTGTCATTGTTTATATCAATGTCTGGTAACACTTTACAATAAGTTAATGCAGTAATAAGCATTAAATGACAATTCTGGCGCAAAATGAACCTAGAGGTTAATTACACATGATTACCGAGTCGACCGTTCTCTGGGATATGTTTTCATGCTAATCAAATGTGTCTCTAGGTTGAAACAAGTTAGCGCCAACAGCTGATTAGCTTCTAAAGCTATTCGCTGGGGAATGGAAGAAGAAATCGCTATTTAAGTCTCAAAAAAGCACCACACTTTAACGACGAACACTGTGCAACCAGTAACCAGTAACATAGCTATGTCCTGCTAAGCCCTGCCATGCTTGAATGTGCCCTGCTATGAATCTAGGGGTTAATAACACATGAATACCGAGTTGACAGTTCTCTGGGATATGTTTTGATGCTAATCGAATGTGTCTCTAGCTTGAAACAAGATAGCGCAAATGGCTAATTAGCTTTGAAAGCTATTCGCTGAGGTATGGAAGAAGAAATCGCTATTTAAGGCTTAAAAAAGTACCACACTTTAATGACGAACACTGTGCAACCAGTAACCAGTAACATAGCTACTTCATGCTAAGCCCTGCCATACTCGGCTGTGCCCTGCTACATCCTGTAACGCCCTGCACTGCCCTGCTATGCCATGAACTACTACAACTACTATTTCTGGTCATTGTTCCAATAGGATAAGGTTTGTAACTGATGTTGTGTACTGTCTCAGACAGGTCTCTCTTGAGAGTGAGACCCTGTGTCTCGAGATTACTTGTATGAATAAAGGGTGAAAGAAAAATGAAAATCGACAGAACCTCCACATTTTCTTAATTTTCATCAACTTCAAAGTGGTTATTGTAATTGTTGTATTTTGTCAAAACACCATATTATAATAATGAAAATGTGGTAAAGTATACAGAAATTATTTACACAAAATTGTAAGATTAATTTTATCACAGTTTCAAACTACTACAGTATGCAGTTCATGATATATATATAAATATTTAATGAGATACTGTATTATAATTATTTGCATTGAACAATTTCCCTTTTGATGTATTCTGTGCCATGAGTTATTAAGGCTAAATAAGCTGCTATAATGAGTACTGTAATTTGGAGATTAAGTGCAATGTTTTTCTTTTTTTTTTTAATTCAAATATTTATTGAGTTTTTATTTTATAACAAAGAAACAGCAAAGAAAAAAAAAAGAAAAAAAAGACAAAAACACAACAACAGTGAGGTTCAATGTAAATCTCTGAAAACAGCTGATGTTCAAATTACATTGTAGACAAGTAGGTGCAGAAATTGTCCCATTGTTCCTTCATGGTTTCATTCGTATAATGTAGTCTTCCCAGCATCTTTTCGTACGCAGCATTCTCAGTCATTCTTTCTTTCCACATTCTAAGTGTTGGGGCATGAGAGTTCTTCCAAAATTTCAAAATGAGTCAGGAGCATGTTAACAAAGCAGTATTTAACACTCTAAAAGTATGTTTATTTAACATTGGCACTTCTCTTTTGTCTCAGAGTAAACATAGTCTAGGTGATTTGGGCAGATGACAGGATAACCAACCCTGCATGTAACTTAAAACACTGCTCCAAAAAACATAGATCACCGGACATTCCCAAAGGGCATGCATCAAAGTACCTTTAGCTATTTGACATTTCCAACAGAGATCGTTCCTGCCAATACCCATTTTATAAAGCCTAGAAGGAGTATAATAATATCTATTAAGAATTTTGTATTGAATAAACTTACCTCTAGCTTCTCTAATGTGCAACCCACTGTTTGACAGAATTGAATCCCATGTATCATCATCCATTGTACATCCTAAATCTCTTTCCCATAGGACTTTCAGATTTTTACTTGTATTGTTTTTAGCCCAGGGGCAAATATTATACCATTTTGAGGCTTTGCACAATAGTGGAGGGAGTAGCAGAAAGGTCTCTATAGGATTTTTCCCATTTAACAACTTAGCACTTCCTTTCAAGCAGTCTCTGATTTGTAAATACTTCCAAAGGTGGTCACGACCTTCCAAGTTAAATTTCCTTTTGATATCATCATATGACATAAATAGGTCTCCCTCCACTAGATCACCTATAGTTCTAATACCTTTCCTTAGCCATTGTGCCCAGTAAATAGTCTGTTTATTAATTTTAATTTTTGGGTTATGCCACAAGGAGGCATATTTTTGCGTCTATGTAACAAGTTTGTATTTTTTATGTACCTCCAACCATACCATTTTAGAAAATTTCAAAATAGAATTTTGCATTTTATTCCCTTTATTTGACTTTTGTGATAAAATTGGTGTATTGTTTGGTGTAAACCGAGAGGCAAGCTCTCGTTCTATTAAAATCCAGTCCAGGTTAATTTCCCCCGCCCAATGTTTGACCAGACTAGACATTTCAAAAGAAATACTGTAATGTTCTACATTGGGCAGGGCCAGTCCCCCTTCCTTTCTTGGACTTAAACTGCACCCTTGGCGGGTTGATCTGGAAATATTAAAAAAAGGAGAAAGTATCCCATTTGTAAACACAGCTGCCTTTGGTCCCGAATACAAGATTCTAATCCATCTGCTAAATTCTCCACCCAGACCAAATTTCGCCAGTGCGGTAAACAAAAAACTCCACTCTACCCTGTCGAAAGCTTTCTGGGCATCCAGAGATATAGCCAACACAGGATTTACATTGTTTCTATTCATCCATAAGAGATGCAATAATCTTCTCATGTTATCGGACGCAGATCTGTTGTTGATAAAACCTACCTGGTCTTTATGTATAATTTGTGGCAGTACGAACTCTAACCTTGTTGCTAACACTTTGGATAATATTTTACAGTCGACATTTATTAAACTTATTGGTCTATAATTGGCTGGGTCAGTTAAATCTTTGTCGCCTTTTGGAATTAGAGATATCACTGCCTGGTTAAAGCTTTCAGGAAGTGATCCATATTCAAACGCTTCATGAAATACTTCAGTCAAAAATGGGCAGAGTATGTCTGTAAATGTTTGGTAGAATTCAGCTGGAAGGCCATCTATCCCAGGTGACTTTCCAGATTTCATTGCACCAATGGCCTTATTTGCTTCAACCTCTGTTAAAGGAGTTTCCAATTTGTCCTTATCATTTTGTGAGATCTTTGTTATCGTCATTTTTTCAAAAAATGCATCCATCCGATCCTCACTAACCATGTTCTCAGATGTGTACAAGTCTTGATAAAACATTTTGAAAGCCATGTTAATATCTGAGGAAGATGTAACCAATGTATCATCCTTTTTGAATGCAGTTATTACATTCTGATTATCTATTTTTTTACATTGTCTTGCCAATAACCTTCCCGTTTTTTCCCCATTCTCATAGAAATTCGTTTTAAGCCGGAAAAGAGCATACTCTGCCTTCTTGTTATAAATTTCATGGAGACTAAACTTAAGCTGACAAATCTCTTTAAATTTACTATCATCAAATTTCCCTGCTATTTGTTTTTCCAAAGTACCTACATGTTCCTCCAGAGTTTGGATCTTTGCCTTATTTTCTTTAACTTTTTTAGAGCTAAAAGCTATGCATTTACCTCGAACAAACGCTTTCAGAGCATCCCACACTGTAGCCAACCTGTTAGAAGACCCAACATTTATCTCTAGAAAATATTTGCTGTCCTCCTTCAATACTGACACAAATTGTTCATCCTGCAGTATGATTGAATTCAGTCTCCATCTTCCTTTACAGTTTCTCTCAACCTTTAAATTTATATGTAGTTCCACAGGTGCATGGTCTGTTAAAGCAATAACACATATTTTACAGTTCGATATTAAGTCAACACATGAATTAGAGATCAAAAAATAGTCTATTCGGGAATAGGTTTTGTGGCGGTGAGAATAAAAGGTATACTCCCTTTCCAAAGGGTGTACAAGTCTCCAAAAGCCAACATCTTCTTTTAAAGAACTTAATGCCAAACCTGTTTTAGTGATTGAGGTTACATTATTGGCACTCCTATCAATATATTCATCCGAAACATTATTAAAATCTCCACCTAGTAGAACATGTCCCTGCATGCTTCCCAACATCTTATTAACGTTATGTATAAAATTAGGTTCATCCCTGTTTGGAGCATAAATGTTGCTTAAAACGACCCGAACACCATTAATGAGTGCCTGGATACATAAATAGCGTCCATTTTCGTCCTTAAATTGTTGTAATAAAACAAAATTAAGTCTTTTATTAATAAGTATCATAACACTGCGGCTTTTACTTGATACTGAATTATGAAATACTTCTCCAACCCCAATCCCTTTTTAACTTCAAGGCTTCATTTTCATTTTCAAAGTGTGTTTCTTGAATATATGCAACATCAGTGTTATGAGACTTAAGATAACTAAGTATTCTTTTCCTTTTGACTGGCGTGCTGCACCCATTTATGTTCCATGATACAATATTAACATCTGTATTACCCATTGTTACACCATGACAAGTTATGTATAAGCCCTGCATCTTCCAGTCCACAACAATTAAACAAATATTGACAGCTTTGTGTGAACCATAATGTAAATAAGAATACCTCACTATGAAAACCATTACTGGAACAAACAAAAAAAAACTGGCACTGACCTAAAAACAAACATGACAGTGCAAATGCCCTCCAGGCAAAGTTAAAGTTATCTCAGGTCCGTGTGGGTCCCACAGACAGCGATCTCCGCTCCTCTGGCTGTCCAGGCGATACCCCAGCGATCCCACCCCCGTCTTCTGAAAGAACTTGTTATCAACTCTCCCCATATGTGTAGTTAAACCTGTTGACCGATCACTCCATCTCATCTTAAATGTTATCACGTATAAATTTCTCTGCCTCCTCAACATCGTCAAAGCTCTTCCGCTCATCTTTCCATGTAAATCGTAGCGTTGCTGGATGTGCAAGTGTGTGCTTCACCTGATGCTGCCGCAGCATTTTCATTACCAGGGAGAATAACTTCCTTTGCGAAAGCGCGCTCGGCAGTCATGTCCTCATAAAATGACATGCGACAGTTCTCCCATATTATACCTTTCTTCTGTTTTGCGGCTGCCAGAACTTTCTGTCGTGCAGAGTAACGAAGAAATCTCACAAGAATAATCCGAGGAGGCTGTCCAGGGTCCGGGCGAGGCCTCAAACTACGGTGGCATCTTTCAATTTCAAACTCGTCTCCACGCAGCCCCAGGCCATCAGCGAGTATCTTCTTCACAAAATCACTCATATTGCCACCTCTTTCCATGCCTTCTTTCACACCAATAAGCCGAATATTCTTCCTGCGACTTCTATTTTCCTGGTCGTCAACACAAGCCCATAATTGCTTGAGCTTTTTAGCACATTTGCTGTTGTCTTCAGCCATGCTCTTCACCTTGTCTTCCACGTCCGAGATGCGGCCCTCGGCCTCGCTCATCCGTATTTCACGCTACAGCGTTTTTTAACTCTGTCATGTCTGACTTAATAAAAGATACGTCTGCTGCAACTCCATTCAAAATAGCTCCCATTTTAGTAATTTCAGCAAACAGAGCGCTTATGTCCATCTTTGACGTTTCTTCTTGGTTAGCATTAGCATTACTAGCTGTTGCAGAGCTAACATTGGCATCACCCACCGTAACTGTAGGCAATCGAGTTTGCAGACTCTTCTTCTTGGACCCCGTGGACATGCTTCACAGTTATATCAAGTTTAGTGACTTAAGAAGTTACCACCGTCCAGTAATGTGTTGTTTGGGAGAGATTAAGTTGATTAAAACCAGTATTAGGTTGACGGAGTTCGGAGCTCTGCTACGGTGCAGCCATTTCCTGGTACCTCACCACCTGACTCTCGATTAAGTGCAATGTTAAAAAATGAGTCTAGAAAGTAGTTAATGCGCTAAAATACTTTCCAAATGTTGCTTCTATTAATAAGTAATTTTATTGTTTAATTTCATAGATTCAAAAGAAGACAAGATGGCTGTTGTGCGGATCATATCAATGTTCCTGTGTCTTATAGGTAAGTTGAGCAATGTTTAACGGATTGCTTTTGAAGTGTCTTGATTGGAAATAACAGAAAAGGTGTAACTTACCGTAAAACATACTTAAAGGGGTGATAGAATGATTATATAGGGTATTTTACACTGTTCCTTAAGGTCTCCTAATGGGCTATGTAACATTGGTTGGGCTGAAAATTGCCCGATTGCTATTTTATTAGGCCCTGTGAATATGGCTCTATTTGGAACAAGAGCTTTTCTTCCAAATATGGTATGCATGAATATTCAGAATGAGCTACGCGCTGATTGGTTTGAGCAAACTACATAGAAACACATGGGAGACTCGACAGCAGGTCTCACTGCAATGTTATACATTGTTTGTTGGGCTATTACGTTATTAAATTCACTTCTGAGACTTTTTTAAGCGGGAAATCAACTATATAAAGCTCAAATATGGGACGTTTTACGAAAATTGATGGCTTATTGCAAATTTGGTAAGACTGTGTGTCGGAGTTCAGCTGCCAGTGCTGCCTGTGTTGCTGCCTCGCTGCCTGGCCTGCCTTCCTCCACAGACCCCGGCCTGCTGTGAGGTAGCTGGAGCTCCGTCACGCCTGGCAGCCCACAGCACCCCATACCCGGTGCAAAGTCACCGTTTTTGGGGTTAATGGACCAAACGCCTCTGCCCTGACAGAGCTCCAGGGCTTGCAGCTCCCCTCTTCCTGCTAGCTAAATGGCCCGTGTGTGAGAGTGATAGCGCGGTCAGCGAGCTTGTTACACCAGCAATCTCTTACAACAGTTCCAGTTAATCTTGGCTGACCGCGCTCTCACTCACACACACCGGGCATTTAGCTAGCTGGAAGAGGGCAGCTTCAGGCCCTGGAGCTCTGTCAGAGCACCGGCGTTTAGTAGTCCATTAGCCAAAAAAACGGTGACTTTGCGTGGGTATGGAGTGCTGTGGGCTGCCAGCCGTAACGGAGCTCAATCGAGCTCAGAGCAGGCCGGGGTCTGTGAAGGAAGGCAGGGCGGCGAGGCAACAACACAGGCAGCAACGGCCGCTGAATTCCGACACACAGTCGGACAAAATTTGCAATTATCCATCCATTTTCGTAAAACGGCCCAAATTTGAGCTTTACATAGTTGATTTCTTGCATTAAAAAAGTTTCAGAAGTGAATTTTGTAATGGAATAGCAGAGATCTGCGCGACCTAGATTCAGAAGACTACCTGATCTCAGGTCAGTTGTGTAGCCTATGTAAATGTTGGGGCGTTACTGTTCTCTTAAGGTTCCGGATTTTGAGATGCTTACGTAAGCACCTAGCTTTGTTGAGATTCGCCCGTTTTCAGCAACAGTTTCAAAATATGTAAAGGGGTGTCAATGGGACTTTGAGCTTCTATGTATGTCCTATTTACCCATCGTTATTCAACTCTGACAGGGTAAAATCAGTTTTGCATTCTATCACCCCTTTAAGGGGCAGTTCTTGCGCAGACCACATTAAATAATTGTTATGGAAACAATTTAAATAATTTAGGTGTATGTGTCAGGCAAAAGTTAGCTTTGTTTTGCTAACAATTATTTTTTACAACAGTAGCAACTACAACAGTATCAAATACAACAGTAAACCTACAACAACAGCACCTACAACAGCTGCACCGACAACAACAGCACCAACAACAGACCCATCTACAACTGCATCACCTGCAACAGCTGCAACTACAAAAGCAGCACCAACAAAAGCCGCACTTACAGCTACTGCACCCACGACAGCGGCATCTACGACTGCTGCACCTACTACTGCTGCATCTACAACTGCTGCACCTACAACAGCGTCACCTACGACAGCGGCACCTGCGACTGCAGCACCTACAACTCCAGGACCTACAACCATAGCGACTACAACAGCAGCACCTACAACAGCCGCACCTACAACAGCTGAACCTACAACAGCAGCACCTACAACAGCAGCACCTACAACAGCCGCACTAACCACAGATGCATCTATGACGACTGCACCTACAACAGTAGCAACTACAACAGCTGCACCTACAACTGCTACACCTACAACAACTGCACCTACAACAGTATCAACTACAACACTAGCACCTACAACAGCAGCACCTACAACTACTTCCCCTACTACTGCTGCATCTACAACTAGTGCATCTACAACTGCTGGACCTACAACAGTAGTACCGACAAGAACAGGACCAACAACAGCCGCACCTACAACTGCAACACCTACATCAGCGGCACCTACGACAGCGGCACCTACGACTGCAGCACCTACAACTCCAGGACCTACAACCATAGCGACTACAACAGCAGCACCTACAACTGCTGCACTTGTGACAAGTTGTATATAACAATGTATTCAGACAAGTTGTATATAACAATGTATTCAGACATACAATTTATTTTGAGTTAAACATAGTATATATTTTAAAAATATGTAATTTCATTTATATGCAGATAGCTAAATCAGATCCTTATCTGTGTGGTTTAATGATTCGTCGATGTGTTGGTAATGCCTAGGGGCTCCAGTAGGGGGATTGCGCTCCTCTTCCTCATTCAATACAGACGAGTGAAGGAAAGAGCTGCGTGTGTGTTTTTCTCATCTTTCTCTCGTTACTATTCCCCTTTTTAAGGTAATTAGCGTTTGCAAAGCACTGTATACTTATGAACACATGCTGATAGTATTTTTCTTTATGTTACTGTGGTTTTAAATGCATGGAAAATACGTTTTGTTGGACTTATTTGTTATTGAATGTCTTGCTAACTCAGACATGTAAGCTAGTAGCCGGATACCTTGTGGCCACGCCGTGAAGTCTGAGTGTTGACGTTGGTGTTTGGGCGCGTTGCCGTTTCATTTGTATATGTGTATATTTGTGTCTGCTTCACGTCGTAATGACAAAAATTGATAAGTAAACAGGTTGGGGATGCATTCATGGTGCCTGTGGTCCTGGAGCTGAGTGTGCGCATATATACATTATATATACATTTGTCTGTTGTTTTGTGTGTGTTGTTTGGAATGGATTCAATACAGACGAGTGAAGGAAAGAGCTGCGTGTGTGTTTTTCTCATCCTTCTCCCGTTACTATTCCCCTTTTTAAGGGTACAACATTTGGAGGCACCGCTGGGATGTTTGGCTTGAGGACCATCCCTGAGCTCTAAGTGGAATCCTCGCGTCCATCATCCCATAAAACAACCCAGGCATCAGAGAGAAGAGTCTGACAAGGCGGTCAAGGTGGTCTTCAGACATATACTGGCAACTTGTATCCTGTTGTGAGCAAAAGTGACCACTAGGGAAAAGCAAAAAAAAAAAAAAAAATTAAGTCAGATAAAACACTTACTTTACTGCTTGTGCCAACTCTTCTGCTAAAATGGAGTCTGAATTGGAGAAACTGCAACTGGAGATTAAAGGAAAATTGTACCAACTGACTGTCAAACAGCTGATTAAATTATGCAACACACTTCAGATTTTGGGATCAGGAACAGAACATGTGGCTGGTAAAACTCGCAGTCAGTTAATTTCTCATGTAATAGAGTATCTTGAGCGGGAAGAACTGGCCGACCTGGAGGATGAGGGCATGTCAGACCTCCTTAATGTTCAGGACATAATAGACAAAATCCATATGGCAACAAACCTAAGTGAATGTGAAATCCTAAGTCAAATTGATGAACAGGAAAACCTTCAGAAAGAGGTAGAGGCGTTGAGGCTGTCACTGAAAGAAAAAGAGGATGCAATGCATGACCTAATGAAATCAAGTACGAAGAACCCTGCCAGTCCCAGCAAAACAGCAAAGAATATGGCCCCAGCACCCTCTAATGGTTCCATGTGGCGCAAAGATTTTAAGATTTCTGGCCAGATAGGTGAGCCAGGGCAAAAAGATAAGCTAACCTTTTCTAGTTTAGCCCGACAAATTGAAAGTGGGCTCAACAAGGACTATCCAGAGTCAGAGATTATTGATGCTGTAATCCACGCCATCACACCAGGTCTGCAGTTGCTGAAGTTACCTTGAAGGGAAAGACAAACTTACCCTGCCTGCCCTTCGCAGGATCCTTAGATCCCATTACCAGGAGAAAGGTGCCACAGAGTTATATAAACAACTCACCTCTGAGGGTTCAAAACGGTAGGAGACCCCTAAGAATTTCCTGATAAGAACAATGGACCTGAGACAGAAGATCCTGTTTGCTTCTCAGGAAGCTGATTCAAGTCTAAAATACGTCCCAGCGCTAGTCCAGAGTCTATTCATGCACACTGTCCTAACTGGCCTTCAGAGTGACAACATTAAGAGTGACCTGCAGCCTTACCTCCTGCAAACGAACACTTCAGATGAGCTGCTGCTGGAGAAATTAAACATTGCATGTGGCAACGAAAAAGAGAGGCAGGACAAAAAGAAACATGTTGCTCCATCACGTGTAACTAATGTGAATACAGTTCAGTCAAATGAACTTCCAGTGGAAAAGAAAAACACCATCCCACAACGCACAGCTACACTCCCTCCGGATCTGCTTTCTGAGATAAAAGAAATGCGCTCTGACATGGTGCTGTTGAAGGACTTGAGAACTGAGGTCTCCCAGATCAGGGAAACCATCCAAAGATCCACACCTGCACCCCCACAATACCCCCAACCAAGCAGAGAACCAGCAAATATGCCTGCCCCATATGCAGTTTTCTCGCCCCCACATCGTAACAATGAATCAGATCCCATGCCCTTTTACAGACAGCAGTCATCAACAGCAGTACAGGAGTACCGACCAGCATTCGGTCCTGGGCGAATGAGGGAGACAACTCAGTTTCAGCAAAGGTTTGCACCTCAGCGGTTCTACCCAGCACCACGCTCTTGCCCAAGGTGTTTCTCTTGTATGCAAGCAGGTGAAGAGTACTGTCAGCATTGCTTTAAGTGTGGAAGCAGTGAACATTTCCGAGCGGGTTGTAAAGCACAGAGACCAGTAGAGCCAGTTAGGAAGAGTCCTTTAAACTAAGAGGGGTTGCTCCCACGGGACATGGAGCGACCAGTAACATAGATAAGTCCCATGTTTGCACAAGTTGTGAAGAAGAAAAAGGAAGTGAGGAACAAAAATGTTGTTCAGTTTGTAAAACCACACTGTACTGCTCAAAAGAGTGCCAGGAAACCCATTGGCCGGCACACAAAAGACACTGTAAGCCCTATGCATGTTCAGATGTTAAGAAAAAGACAACACAGTTATGCGAGAAAACTAAATGCAAAGAAAATAGTGCGCTGGAGAAAACACCTACTGTAAGAGAGCTAGTAGGGAAGAAGTGTTTAATCAGGTGTTTCCTGCACAAACAAAAGATTCAGGCACTTTGGGACACAGGCTCACAGGTTTGTGCTATAGACGAACAATGGAAAAGAAACCATTTACCTGATGTGCCACTCAGAGATGTAGCAGAGCTAGTCAACCCACTTGATCCATTACAAATTGAAGCAGCCAATGGGACAGAAATGCCATACGTTGGCTGGCTTGAAGTGTCCTTTAAGCTCACCGCTAGTGATCATGAGTTGCTAATACCTATGCTAGTGCTGAAAGGCAACCAACAACAGTGTCCTATCATTGGCTTTAATGTAATTGAACACCTTGTCCTAAATAGCCTGCAGGATCAGACAAAGCAAGGAGACAAAGAGAAACTTGTGAAGGCTGTAAAAATGGCTTTTCCTCATCTCAGGAAGAACAAAGCAAAAACCTTTATTAATGCAGTGAGTGTAGGGCAGGTATGTGATCATAATGTAAGGACAGCAAATGAGAGAATCAGTGTGCCTAAACAGAGCTCCATCCAAATTGAGTGTTGAGTACAGGCCCCGCCTTTCAAAGAGGACAAGACTCTGATTTTCGAACCTCATGAGAATCCACAGTTTTGTGATACCCTTGTGTCAGTGAAGGCAGGCGTGGCCCCAAAAATCACTGTTAGTGTGCAAAACCCTACAGGTCATGAAATTACACTGCCTGGAAGGACTGTTATTGGAACTTTACAGTCAGTGAGGTCAGTGTATCCTGCCAACATATTCAAAACAGATCATCTACCAACCACATGCATCCACCATGTCCAGGCCCAGAGTTCCAGTGAAAGCCTCCCTGCACATGAACTGTGGGATCCTCCTGTTGATCTGACTCACCTTGAGGAACATCAGAGACAAATAGTCAGTCAGATGTTAAGAGAAGAATCAGAGTCATTTTCCAGGTCTGATGATGACATAGGCTGTGTGGGAAACCTATAAATGGACATTTCACTAAAAGATGTTGAACCGGTGTCAAAAGCATATCTCTCTGTTCCAAAGCCTTTGTACAAGGAGATGAAAGACTACTTACAGGACTTGATAGCGCAAGGGTGGGTTGAAAAGTCTACCTCTTCCTACTCATCCCCTGTTGTCTGTGTAAGAAAAAAAGACGGGACTCTGCGCTTATGTATTGACTACAGGGAGCTCAATAAGAAAACTCACCCAGATCGCCACCCCATCCCCAGAGTACAGGACATTATGGACACTCTGGGGGGAAACACCCTCTTTTCACTGCTGGACCAGGGTAAGGCATATCACCAGGGGTTCATGTCAAAGGACAGTAGACACTTAACAGCTTTTGTGACCCCCTGGGGCCTGTATGAGTGGGTCCGAATCCCGTTTGGGCTCATGAACGCACCTTCAGCATTCCAGCGCTGCATGGAACATTGCTTAGAGGGCTTAAGGGATGAAATATGTGTGCCTTATCTCGATGATGTTCTTGTGTTTAGCAAAACCTTTGAGGATCATGTCAGTGATGTCAGAAGGGTGCTGCGACGACTGAGGGAATATGGGATAAAACTGAAACCCAGGAAATGTGACCTGTTTAAAGGGGAAGTACGGTACCTTGGGAGGATTGTGTCTGCTGAGGGGAACAGGATGGACTCTGCTGATACTGCTGCAGTAAGGGCCCTGAAAGACAAGCAGCCAGGTACTGTCGGTGAACTAAGAGCAATATTAGGACTGTTGAGTTATTACCGGCAGTACATCAAGGATTTCTCACGCATTGCCTGCCCCTTGTATGAACTGTTTAAAAAACCTGCAGAGACTGAAAAACAAAAAGAGGAAGTGGAAAACTAAACGAAACGGCAAAGGAATGCCATCCAACACACCTATTGAGTGGACTGATGCACACCAGTCAATACTGGAACAGTTGATAGACTGTCTCATTCAGCCTCCCGTTCTAGGCTTCCCAGAGTTTTCACAGCCCTTTATCCTCCATACTGACGCTTCCAACCAAGGACTAGGTGCAGTTTTTGTACCAAAGACAGAATGGGAAGCTTCGTGTAATTGCCTATGGCTCCCGAACTTTAACTGCAGCCGAGAAGAATTACCATCTACATTCGGGCAAATTAGAGTTTTTAGCTCTCAAGTGGGCAATCACAGAGAAATTCCGTGATTATCTATACTATGCACCATTCTTCACCGTCTACAGTGACAATAATCCACTTACCTACGTGCTGTCCACTGCTAAGATGAATGCAACAGGGTGCCGGTGGGTGGCAGAACTAGCAGATTTCAATTTCACAATCAAATACCGACCTGACGCAGACAGTCTGTCCAGAATGCCTTTGGATGTGGAGACATTCATGAAAGAGTGTTCAGAGGAAATGGCATATGATGTGATTGGTGCAGCTACACAGGCAGTGGAAAATCAGGATGAATCCAACGTATCTTGGTCCATGGGCATTTCAGTTGAATGTGCGGCAGTTGCTACAGGCACACCCCTCATTCCACTAACAACAGGACAAATTAAACACGACCAGAGGAATGATTCCACTATTGGATCGGTGGTTCAGTTCAAACTGGCTGACAAAAAGCCATCAGGTCAAGAACTAAAACAACTCAGTCCACAGATCACATGTCTCCTCAGAGAGTGGGACAAACTGGAAATTAATGAAAGTGGAGTGTTGTACAGGAAAACTGCAAACAGAAAACAGTTGGTGCTTCCTGAACAACATAAAAGTACAGTGTTAAAGGTATTTCACGATGAAATGGGCCACCAAGGTGTAGACAGGACAACATCACTGATACGAGACCGATTTTACTGGCCCTACATGCAGCGAGAGATAGAGGATATGTTGCAAGAAGATGTGTGTGCCTCAAACACAAGAAGCCAAGTCATGAGACAAGAGCACCGCTGACGAGCATTGTCACCACTCAACCGTTTGAGCTTGTCTCAGTGGATTTCTTGCACCTTGATAAATGTAAAGGTGGTTTTGAATATATTCTTGTAATCATTGACCATTTTACACGTTTTGCACAAGCTTACGCCACAACTTCCAAATCAGGCAAAACAGCGGCAGACAAAATATTTAATGAAATTTGGCTTCCCAACAAGGATACACCACGATCAGGGTGGTGAATTTGAAAATCAACTGTTTACACAACTGAAAAAGTACTGTGGAGTTGCTGGGTCGAGGACTACTCCCTACCACCCTCAAGGGAACGGACAGGTAGAGCGGTTTAACCGAACATTACTCCAGATGTTGAAGACTCTCACAGAGAGACAAAAGACTCACTGGAAAGACTCACTAAACAAACTGATGTACGTGTACAATTGTACTCGCAGTGAAGTGACTGGTTTCTCGCCATTTTACCTGTTGTATGGGCGTTCCCCACGACTGCCAGTTGACATGTTGTTCAACTTGACCTCGGAACAAGGAAACTGTAATCACAGTAACTACATGGAGAAGTGGAAGCAAGGCATGGAAGAAGCCTATGAGATCACAAGAGAAAATGCTCATAAAGCTGCTGTAAGGAGTAAGAGACATTATGACAGTAAAGTGAAAAGCTCAGTACTACAGCCTGGTGATCGTGTCTTAATCAGGAACATGACACCTCGTAGTGGTCCAGGAAAACTGAGGAGCCACTGGGAGGATACTATCCACACAGTTGTGCACCAAGTGAGTACGGACATCCCTGTTTATGAACTGAGGCCTGAGAAAGGAAAAGGGAGATCAAGGATCTTGCATCGCAATCTTCTCCTCCCATGCGACCACCTGCCACTGGAAACCTCAGTACAGCCACGAGCGAGGCAGAGAAATGTGGAGGAAATCAAGGAAACAGAGCAGTCAGAGGAAGAGGACGATGACGAGTATTATCCAGTTCCACTTCAGCACCAATCTGAACCGAGCCTTTCTGAGACAATCAATCCTATGCGTACTAGTATACCTCCCAAGCTTGAACGCATACAATCTGAAGGAAACATGCCACCTGAGGAAGAACAAGCATTGGATGAAATGGAAAACTCACAGGAGAGAGAGGACAGTTATGTTGAGGACCTGCAACTGGAGGACGCTGCTCCTTCGCCTGTGCCAAGGGATCTCAGTGGTGAGGAGCGTCAGCGGCCTAGACGTCAACACAGACAGCCCAAGATCTTCACATATGACCGGCTTGGCTCACCAGCCTGTTACAACCTTGGGACACTACAGCGGCAAGACTGTATGGTGCCTTGGACATACACTGTGCAGCCATACCACTTCCGGTACTTCCGACATTAAAGATATGGAAGACAGAAACATTACACGCCACTGAATTGAGTTAGTACATACACATTACACTCAGAATGGACTGTTCAGCACAGAATCCACATTTAAATGGACTGTTGCACATGAGATGGACTGTGGTTACACTCAACATACACATTTATATGACATTGTTGCTGTCAGTCACATCACACTCATAGACCTTTGTTAAAGGCAAGTGCACTTAACTTGGACATACTATAAGAACCGTCAACAAGACGGCAATGAACTCTGTGTAGCTACGTGGACACTGTAGGTCAGAACAAGTACCGAAACAGAGAACTATGACACTGAGGGACATTGGATGTTTATCCGAATATGAAAGAATGTTTGAAAAGAGTTCCAGTCTGTAATATTGCACTATATAAGAGAAAATGCAGCTGAATTGTTGGTCTAAAATAGTGGTGCATTGTATATCTATTAATGTTGTACGGTTTAACGCCTTGTAAAGGTCAAAGGTTAGGATGTTGGGGACAACATCTGTTTTGAGGGGGAGTATGTGACAAGTTGTATATAACAATGTATTCAGACAAGTTGTATATAACAATGTATTCAGACATACAATTTATTTTGAGTTAAACATAGTATATATTTTAAAAATATGTAATTTCATTTATATGCAGATAGCTAAATCAGATCCTTATCTGTGTGGTTTAATGATTCGTCGATGTGTTGGTAATGCCTAGGGGCTCCAGTAGGGGGATTGCGCTCCTCTTCCTCATTCAATACAGACGAGTGAAGGAAAGAGCTGCGTGTGTGTTTTTCTCATCCTTCTCCCGTTACTATTCCCCTTTTTAAGGTAATTAGCGTTTGCAAAGCACTGTATACTTATGAACACATGTTGATAGTATTTTTCTTTATGTTACTGTGGTTTTAAATGCATGGAAAATACGTTTTGTTGGACTTATTTGTTATTGAATTTCTTGCTAACTCAGACATGTAAGCTAGTAGCCGGATACCTTGTGGCCACGCCGTGAAGTCTGAGTGTTGACGTTGGTGTTTGGGCGCGTTGCCGTTTCATTTGTATATGTGTATATTTGTGTCTGCTTCACGTCGTAATGACAAAAATTGATAAGTAAACAGGTTGGGGATGCATTCATGGTGCCTGTGGTCCTGGAGCTGAGTGTGCGCATATATACATTATATATACATTTGTCTGTTGTTTTGTGTGTGTTGTTTGGAATGGATTCAATACAGACGAGTGAAGGAAAGAGCTGCGTGTGTGTTTTTCTCATCCTTCTCCCGTTACTATTCCCCTTTTTAAGGGTACAACACACTTACGACAGCTGCACCAACCACAGCTGCACCTACAACAGTAGCAACCACAACAGTAGCACCTACAACAGCTGCGCCAACCACAGCCTCACCTACAACAGCTGCATATACGATGACTGCACCTACAACAGCAGCACCTACGACAGCGGCACCTACTACTGCTACACCTACAACAACTGCACCTACAACAGGAGCAATTACAACATTAGCAACTATAACAGCCGCACCAACCACAGCCGCACCTACAACAGCTGCATCTACAACAGCGGCACCTACGACAGTGGCACCTACGAGTGCAGCACCTACGACTCCAGGATCTACAACAGTAGCAGCTACAACATTAGCACCTACAACAGCCACACCAACTACTGCTGCATCTACAACAGTTGCACCTACAACAGTAGCACCTACAACAACAGGACCAACAACAGCCGCACCTACAACTGCAACACCTACAACAGCGGCACTTACGACAGCCGCAACTACGACAGCCGCACCTACAACAATTGCACCTACGACTGCTACACCTACAACAGCTGCACCTACAACAGTAGCAACTACAACATTAGCACCTACAACAACAGCATCTACAACAGCTGCACCAACCACAGCCGCACCTACAACAGCTGCACCTACAACAACAGCTCCTACAACAGCTGCACTAACCACAGCTGCATCTACAACGAGTGCACCTACAACAGTAGCACCTACAACAACAGCACCTACAACTGCTGCACCTACAACATTAGCACCAACAACAACAGGACCAACAACAGCCGCACCTACAACTGCAACACCTACAACAGCGGCACCTACAACAGCGGCACCTATGACAGCGGCACCTCCGACTGCAGTACCTACAACTCCAGGACCTACAACCATAGTGACTACAACAGCAGCACCTACAACTGTTGCACCTGCTACTGCTGCTTCTACAACTGCTGCACCTACGACAGCTGCACCAACCACAGCCACACCTAAAACAGCTGCACCTATGACTTCTGCACCTACAACAGCTGCAACTACAACAGCAGCACCTAACACAGTAGCACCTACAACGGTAGCACCTACAACTGCTGCACTTACTACTGCTGCACCTACAACAGTTGCACCTACAACAGTAGCAATTACAATAGTAGCACCTACAACAACAGCACCTAAAACCGCCACACCAACCACAGCCGCACCTACAACTACTGCACCTACTCCTGCTGCACCATCAACAGCCCCACCTAAAACTGCTGTGCCTACAACTGCTAAATCTACAACAGCTGCACCTACAACAGCTTCACCAATTACTTTCGACCCTGAACCTGTGTATAGCCTCTCGGTAGACTTGAAAGGAGAACCTTTCTCAGATGCCCTTACTGACCCCAGCAGCAGTGAATTCAAAAACCTTGAAGAACAAGTCATAAATACAGTGAGTGCACGTTCAAATTAAACATTTTTCATTGAATGTCAGTGTAGTACCTTAAAAAATCCTCAAATTATTTTCAGTCAAATTTGCATAACTGTATAATTGAATAGCATAAAAAGTGTACTTGAAAATGAATTGAGGTCTTTAAATATTGTTTTCTTTTTGCAGTGTTCTGCGATATACAAAAAAGTATTTGGAAACAAGTTTGACCGCTGCAAGGTGAAAAATTTCAGGTAAAACATTTTTCACAGTTTTTACTATATATGCAGTATTTGGGCCTTGACACATGGCAATAGAACATGTTATATCATTATTTAACACAAGTCCCTTTTGGTTTCATGATACAGTGCATTACCTCCAACACGAGCGACTGGAACTGAAGCAGCTATTGAGGTTGTGTTCAATAGGACTACTCCTGTTGCAGATCTCCCACAGAATAATGCCATTGCTGAAGTCTTAGTAAAAGCTGTGACTAATACAAACAATACCTTCAATATGAGCACAAATCCAGCCTCAGTCAAAGTACTAGGTAAGTAAACAAATGTTTTGCTATCATTATGTAAAACATTTAGATTAACGAGCTGCTAATGCTTTGTTGTTAAATTCTGCAATAATATGATGTTGTTACACAAGAAATTGAAGTATAGACAGGAAGATTCATGAAGACAACTTCCGTGTCGTACAGTTCAAACCACGGAGGATGAGCTATTCTCTATGCTACCTTGGATACTGTCAGAACAATTGCTATGTTTTTTAAGACTTTTATAATGGTTCTTATACATCTGTGAAATTGGAGCCAAAGTCATTTTGATACCAAACAAAAAACAACAATACTTATTTACATATTCTTAAAATATTTGTTTTTACAGAAGGTCCAGTTCCAGCTACAACCACAGCACCTACAACTGCCACACCTACGACAACAGCTACATCTACCTCACTAACAACTGGCATATCTACTACTGCTTCACCTACAACAGCAGCACCTATCACTGCTGCACCTACAACTGCAGCACCTACAACAGCAAGGGTGTCTTTCAGATCTGTTTTAAGCACATTTACAAATGACTTGCTAAATCCATCATCTACAGCTTTTAAAAATCGGGCTGCAATGATAAAGAGACAGGTAAGAACACTCACTTGACAGTCTACATATAAAAAGGTCACTTATTCAAATATCTAAAAGGAATCGCTGACAGATGCATCAAGGGGAATGTTAAAACAGATTAAACTACACCTTGCTCCTTCTCACTGTACAACTTATCTCTTACACACATTTCAAGGTTCCATTGCAAGAGTAAAAAGTATTTAAATACAACTTATTTTCTCTTTCTGCAGCTTGAACCTGTTTTCCATAGCACATTCCCTTCCTCGTTCAAGTCCTTGGAAGTGGTTTCATTCAGGTAATTTGATGAGATGTATCTTGATACAATTTAAGAATAGTGGACTTTATCTCATATTTTAAATAATATTTTTGTTTATCTTTCTGCAGCAGTGGATCAGTCATCAACACCATTGACCTTAACTTTGTAAGCCCATTTGCCCCTAATAACACTCAGATTGCAAGCACTTTGATCAACGCAGCTTCAAGCGTCAGTGGCTTCGACATTGAAGGCAGCTCCATCAACGTGAATGGCATCTGTAAGCAATATTGAGTGCTACTTGATCAAGATTAAGGTCAAAGTTGCACAACTGATTGTTAAACTAATGTTTCGTTTCCATTTTCCTCATTTACAGCGTCAAGTGGAGTAAGCCAGAAGATGAGTCTCGTCACCGCATCCTGCCTTGTACTGTTGTCATGGCTACTGTCAAGCCAACAATAGCATCCGTGCTGATAAACATGACTGCCATCAGTGGCATGAAAATGGACTTTGTTGTCAGTAAAAATCCAAGATTCTTGAATGTCTGAAGTCTTTTACAGCTTTGGATGAACCTGCTGTCAAATTCAACTTTTAAGCACCTCTGGAGCCGGTTGCACCAACAGGGCTTACGCCTGGTCTTAAGGTAAGTAGGTCTTAACTCAGCATTCTAAGTCCGACCTAAAAGTTACGACAGTTGCACCGTCCAGGCTTAAGTCCTCTTCTCGCTAAGACCGGGCGTAAATCTTACACCTAGTCAGTAGCAGGCGTAAATTCAAAATCTAGGCCGTTAATAGCCGTTATCCGATAGAAAATGTTTCTATAGTAACCACTTTGTAACCACATAACTAAAGACAGTATAGACATGGCGCGCCTTATACACAGATTTTACAATGAGCGGGCTTTTAGACGGGAGAGAGTTATTAGGGACAGAAGCAATCCATTGGACATATACAATGATGAGGAGCTGATAGAGAGGTTTCGATTCTGTCGGAGGGATATATATGAACTTGTTGAAGAGCTGTCACCCGACTTACAGTATGTATCGAACCACAATGCAGCATTGACACCAGCGTTACAGCTGTTAATAGCGCTACGTTTTTATGCAAATGGTGCGTTTCAAAACACTGTTGGAGATATGATTAATGTCCACAAATCCACCGCATGTCGGGCCATCCGCAGAGTGTCACTGGCACTGAGCCGTCGCCTTCCGCGATCTGCTCACCTCCCCACTGAGGCAGAGTCTGCGGTGATGAAACACCGATTCCGCCGGGCCTCTGGCATTCCTGGTATTGTGGGCTGCATCGATGGGTCTCACGTCCGGATCCAGGCACCATCTGATCATGAGTATCTGTATGTCAACCGCAAGGGATACCATTCAATCAATGTGCAGATTGCTTGTGACGCCAATTATAAAATCTTTAATTTGGTGGCGAGATGGCCTGGATCTACCCATGACGCACGCATCCTCCCGGGAGAGTGCGTTATACCAGGATTTCGAGGCTGGAAGAGTAAACGGGCTGCTTCTCGGGGACAGTGGATACCCACTGAAACACTGGCTGATGACGCCTATAATTGCTCCGAGGACTGAGCAAGAACGACGGTATAACACCATCCACACCACCACTAGGTCACTCGTTGAGCGGTGCATCGGAGTACTCAAGCGCAGGTAAATTCCTTTCCGCAGTGTCTGTTCCCCTATCCATGGTGCTGATGTAGTGCTGTCACTAGATCACTGAAAACTATATACATTGGCGGCTAGCAGTTGCTTCATATTTGTTAAAATATTATATTAGATTATGAAAAGTGAACAGTGAATTAAAGTGAATTTCGTTTTGGATAAATTGTATCTTAATTTTAATAAATTTTTCATAAACCAATTGCCTGTATTTACATATATAAATAAGAAGCAAATATAGCAATATAATTCAAAACGAAAAGACTACGAATATGGCGATCGTCAAAATAATCCCAAAAAATGTAATATTAAATATTTAGTGACCAAGTTTTTCTCATTTATTAATAGTAAAAAAGTGACACATTTAGGTTTTACAGTAATCATTGACTATTTTTTCTAGGTTTCATTGTCTTCATGGAGAGATGCGGATGTACCCTGAGCGAGTCTGCACCGTAATAGCAGCGTGCACTGTCCTCCACAACATCTGTGTCACCAAGAGGATCCCTCTTCCTAGGCAACACCATCAGCCGGTGCCGGAGGAAGGTGTCGACCCTGTGGACCATGCAGGGCATGAAGATGTCGGTGGACGACTAGTCCGTACACGCATTATTAATGCTTTATAAATGTTACAAATAATTCTGCCAATTATCTGCAGGTTGTAAACCATAATAAGCCACAAAGAAAGTCCAGTTGGTCTATAATAAACTTTTTTTTTTTTTTATTGTCATTGATTCATTGTACACAATTTGCCATTAGGCTTATTTACAGAATTACAAAAGACCGCCCATCCTCTTCAGAAATAGGCGAAGATGACCTGTTTATCTGTTGTTGGAGCAACTGTATTTCTAACAATATTTTTTGTTTTTCAAGTTCCAACTTTTCCTGCTCGGTCTGTAATTTTTTTGTTTCAGTCTCCACTCAAACAATTTCCTCCTCAAGAAGTGTCTGCTGAAGATTATCCAGCCTCCTCATCCGTTTCACCGGCGGTGCACCGCTGATGTGTTCGTGAGAACTTTGTGTAGTGACTGGGTCCTCCATCAAGTCTAAAAATACAGATAATATGTTATAGGCCTATTGTTATAAGACAATTACTAAAACTGTTATTCTAGCTAGGCTACTCTAATATATATACACACCTTCACAAATCACACTCTCGCTTGAGTGATCGACATCCATCTCTGGAGAGACAGCAGTTTCTTCCATGTCGGTACCGCCACTTTCCGCACCGACCAAACCAATAAAGGCCGGGGAATCCTCTCCAAAGATATCCACAATGATGGTACTGTACACTGAAGTTTTTGGGGGAGGACCCCCGCCGGTCGGGTGGTGTTTTTTTGCAGACAAATCTTTTTTTGCTTTGCTCAGGAGGTCTTTCCACTTCTTTCTTCCATCGCTTTCTGTCCGAAGGCAGCCGGAGTCAGAGCAATCGTTAATGGCCTCTGTTATCTGTCTCCATGTTGTTTGTTTTTTCTTGTTTGTTATTGTATTTGATTGCTTGGCAGTCAGTGTGAGTCTGTGCTGACTGTACAGCTCTATTAACTTTCGTATCTCAATGTCGGTGAAATTTTCTTTTCTTTTTCTTTGCTCCTCCATTGATACGGCTAACGTTACAAGTTAACAAAACAGCGGAAGATAGTTTACAGCGTAACCTAGCAACGTTACAGCGTAACCTAGCAACGCACGCTGCTGGTCAACAACACATGAACGCGCAACGCTAAGACCAGGCGTAGTTAAGCCTAGGCTTAAGTTTGGTTGGTGCAACAGACGTTAGGTCAACTCTAAAGACTGGTCTTAACTAAGACCTACTTAGCAGTTAGGACCAGGCTTAGTAAAGCCCTGTTGGTGCAACCGGCTCCTGGTCAATGGAACCATTACTAGAATAGTAAGCCACATAATATAACATTAGGCTCTGGAATGTCAGAAAATAATTGCACTATTAATATACAAATAAATTCTTTAATCTTTACTGAGCACTGCCCTGTATCAATATTTAACTTAGTTTCAGTTTTTTTGACTGAAAGTAACGCCATAAAATTACTGTCATTATGTTCTGAATGAAGTTTTATCAAAAGTCATGGTGTACATGCCATGGTATACATTATGTATGTATATATATAAATATATATATATATATATATATATATATATAGGTGATATATGTGCCAAAATAATACACAGTAAATCTTATTTATTCAAAGTTTATTTATTTATGCTGTATTCTGTGATATTTCCAATAGCTTGTACAATTTCTGTGAACACTTTACAATGATCAGAATATAAAATCTTGGATTAATTCAAACCGTCTCTCGTGTGATGTTTTGCAATTGTGGGTAAAAAGAAAGTGTATCAGGGAATGTTTCATTTTTAATGTTTAATGTCAGAGCTTAATTGAAATGCGCCAGTGATGTTTAGATACATATTTCCTCCAATTTCACAATAGTGTCTTACAGTCAGCTGGTCTCAGTCATTGTTGTGTCAGTGAATCAGGTTTGTTCAGAATAAGATAACTGGAAATGGTGCATAGTTCGTTTGGGCCATGAGATTCTAATTCAAACACCGTAGGCTGGGGGCATTGAACCTGAGCGGACAATGCTTAAAGCTTCCATTGTTGAAGCTGCGGCGGGGAGCTGTGGTCTCATGGTCTTTATCATGAGTTAGGGTTAAGGGGCAGTAACCCTCAAAAAAACCATGGTGGACACCAGTTGTCAAGGAAGCCATCCGACTGAAGGAGTCTTTCCAGGATGTGTTATCCCAGAGGACTCCGTAGGCAGTTGCAGGGTACCGAAGGGCCCGAAGGGCTGCAGCCTCTGCTATGAAAGAGGCAAAACAGCTAGTGTGGGAGAAGTTCGGAGAAGATATGGAGACGACTAATCAATGAGCCACTGTAAGACCTTACCTGAGACCACACAGCTCCAACTGCTTTTCCTCCAGTCTGCTTTTCTGATAAACTTTTTAGATTCTGCCTAGACTTCCTGCAGGTAATAAGTTGGTTTATGATGGCGACACAGCTCCACCTGCCCATGTTGGCGTCAGCTGCTGCTAACATGAAATTGTTCATTTGTAAGACTTTGGTTCATCTTTACATCTTCTCTGTTTGGTGGGCCCCTTTGTTGATGTTGATGGTTGATATGAACTTAGACATAAAAAATGTTGCCGAGTTGGCTTCCAATTCGCAGCTTCCGATTCGGCAGTTACGGGGAAATTTAAGGGAAACTTATAGCTGAAGTTTGCCTCCGATTTATAGCCTCAGATTCAACAGGGAAACATAACTTACACTGCTGAGTGACTGATCCTCTGTTTTTTTTGTACCTCTTACTGTTGTGAGAGTGTGTTACACATTTTAGGAAAAGTATTACTGATGGCTGAAACACAATTTAGATTTATGGAAGCTTTACTATATTTATGAGAATGCAATAAATGGAGATTTGACTGATTTTTTTCACATGTAGACCACATTAAAATCCACTATACCTAGACTTGTCAAATCTTGATTAATTTATCCCAGAAAGGCTAAAGATTTTTAAAAACACTGTTTCAAATTTGTGAAAGCTTTATTCTAATTTATTTGTGAAAATGCCATAAAGTGAGTTTTTTTTCCCCACATGTTGACCGCTTTGGACAAGGTTCAGATCGAAAAACCACTATACCTAGACTTGTCAAATCAGGACTATATTATACCAGAGACGCTAAAGATGCTTTAAAACACAGTTTCAGATTTGAGAAATTTTTTTTAGCAGGCATAACACAGGACACCAAGAGGTTAACCAGGTAAAATGTTAAGACGGCAGGAAAAGAAACACTAACATTGTTCAAAATCACGATTGCAGGCAGGCCAATTTAGACTGCAATACTATGTCTATGAGACACAATAAACAGTGTGGCAATTGAATAGGCTACTGTGCAGGTCTACGGTATAAACTTTTTGAATAATTTGGTAATGAGGATCATGACTGCAGGCAGGCGTGAGGTGACTGAAGGTAGGAACACAATGAGGACAACTGGTGGGCAGGAGAGGGAAAGGTTCATAAATGATGGCAGATGTTAGCAGACATATAATGAGATTAATTAGATGATTTCTCAATCAAATGTTGATAATTGTGTGGACTTATTGACAGGAAACCTTTCATAAAAATGTCTTAATATATGGATCAAATGAAGAACAAGCACACAAATGGCTAAATCACGGACCTGCTAACACAGGCCACAGTAAAGGCTTTGGGCAAGGTGAGAACAATGACATTAGCAGAAATAGTGAGATAGGTTGACTGTAGCCGGTTAGAGGAAGGATGAGAGAACAACAGTGACTTTCTGAAAGAAGAATGTGAAGAGTAAATTAAGCAATTGGCCAATCTGTGAAGAAGTTTTGATTGTTTCTCAAAAGGTAAAAAGAACGATTCTGCTTTGTTTTTAAGTAAAAAGGTAGAGATCGTCATGGCAATACGATATGAAATAGAAAAACGTGGAGTTCGACATTAAATTTCAAATAGCAAAGACTGTGTTGAGGCAATACAGTAAATCTGTAGAACTGCTATTTTCACAAATTAAGCCTAGTGTTCGTTCATGCATAGTCTCGCTATGCCAGACCCTCCTCCAAAGTGCCCTGAAGGAGGGTCTGGCTACTCCACATAGCATTCAGGGATGGGAGGAAAACGTGCTCTGTTTTAATGTTATTTCTTTAAACCAATCAGAATCGTCATGGGCGGTGCTAAACGCCACAAAGAATAAGTAGCTACAGCTTGCTAAATAGTCGTGCGAGAGAAAACTCCGATTGGACAGATAGTCTAGCTAGCTGTCTGGATTTACCCTGCAGAGCTCTGAGGAGCAGTTAACCATAGTCCTCAGAAATTCACCAAATTTAAAATTCCAACACAAAGAAAGCGGAAGGAAACTGAAAATCCATGCATCCGGCGGAATTTCCTGCAGCACCAGAGCAATCCTGGAAGTGGAACACGAAGGATATAGACTAGTTCATGCAGGACACGGATATCATACGCCCGCTGTTTGAATTATCATTCCTATCAGACACACACCAATCACAGCCATTCTCACATCAAGGTGGTCCTTTAAACAAGACTCCCTCCTCAGTGATCAGGTTCTGGGGGTCCTGAAAATTTCTAGCATTAAATACTTAATTTCCTGCATTCTGGTGAATTTTTATGCACTTATTTTTGTTTACCTTTTTCTGAAACAATTTATACTGGAAATATCTTTATCTAAAAGGAAACATAGATTACAATCCAAATATAAAAACATAATGGAATATATTGCAGTAAGGCTCTCAGGCATTCTGTATTGCTTTTAACTAGGGCTGCAACGATTCCTCGAATAACTCGAATAATTCGATTACAAAAAATGCTCGAAGCAAATTCTTTGCCTCGAAGCTTCGTAAAATCAATGTAATTAAGGTTGTACGGCTCACTGTGTTTCCGCACGGAGGATTATTACTAGCGCACATGAGGTTTGCGCTTCTGCGGACACAACACAAGCACAGACAGTATATAAACACAAGACGGCCCGGATTACAAATGAAAGAAGACGAAAATAGCGAGGGTCTAAGAGGAGAGACAGGCGAGAGAAAACGACAGAAAGTTTGGGATCATTTTAAGCTGCAAACATGCTGCTACATCACCTCTGTAACAAACCTCCAGTGTAGGCTACTCATCCATTCCACGGAGCCAACCCGACACAAGGTAGCTGCTGCTCTCGTCCACCGCGCTGTTTACACAACTAGCCTACAGCATGCTACTCTGCTAATAGCGATGTTTTACACAACTAGCCTACAGCATGCTACTCTGCTAATAGCGATGTTTTACCAACAAGCTAAAACGAAAGCTGTCGGTTTGTAGTCTAACTGTTTATTAGTTTGCTTCTAAATGTTTGGAAACTTAGCCGCTGCCGGAGACACACCGGCTCCTCCCCCCAGCATGGCCACTTAATATGCACGTGAATGACGTCATCATGCATTCTTTATTCTTTCTCTCACCTCACTGTGTATTAGGCTTCTGAAAATGTGTCCCCCAGAACAGTGTAGTTGAGTAGCCCTGCTGTAAACCCTCTGGTCAGTGAACAGCTCTTTTGCATATCCAGTGCAAAGAGCCAGAGGCAAGAAGGGGAATGGGGTGAAAAATATTAACATTTGGGCCACCAAAAATGTACTATTGTAATGTTTTTGTTTTTTTAAGGGTCTTGGAATTTGGCAATCATTTTTTTTTGCATTTTCTAAAAAAGGAAACCTGTCTTTTGCATATATACACAAGCTACAGGTTTCCTTTTTTTTAGTAAACGGCAATAATAAATATTTACTATTGCTGCTTACTAAGTATTTCTTACTAAGTGTTTCTTATCCGATTACTCGATTAATCGATGGAATAATCGGTAGAATATTCGATTACTAAAATAATCGATAGCTGCAGCCCTACTTTTAACTATTTATTCTCCTGTAGATCGACTTTTCTAAATATATCTAAGTCACAACACATGTAGCCTAGGCATCATTTACTCTTCCCACTTTTGCTTCTTTTGTTGAGGAAGTAACCTCCTTAAATGTGCATATTAAAATTATTCACCTGAATGATACATGACTTAATTTTAATGAATTAATAAACCCCTAAACTGTAATATTTCAGAAGTGTTTGAGCAAGATTTCTGCTCATGTTCAAAACTTTGTGCACATTCAAAATACAATATATCATCTGTGTTCTCTGAGGTTTGGAGGAGTTGTGATATTTTGAGAAAAATAAAGTGATAATACAATAAGCTATTACAAGAATAAAGTCACTATATTTCAGAAAATAATCCACCTGCACCATAGTCTGCTGTGCAGTACGTGATATCTCTGCTGAGACGGTAGATCTCAGACCTCCTGACAGACTCAGAGCCCTGTTTGGGACGCTGGTCTCTGAATGAGACAGTTTAGGGAAGTGGCTGTAGGCTGCTCTACATCGGAGGTGGAAACACAAAACTAGGCAGAAATAGGGACACATCTGCTGCAGCATGCCCACAGCAGAGCGCGTCCATAGTCCTGGATCCTCTGGCAAAAACGGGTCTGCACTGCTCTGCCTACTTTCCAGTTCCTCAGCTCTCATTTCCACACTGTGCTCAGAGCTCCCTGCTGTCTTCACTCCCATCATCCTCAATCACATCTTCTCCATCATCTTTCTTTATGAAGGATACATCTGATATTAACCTCTTATCCTAATTGTAACATAATATAATAAAACACACTAAGATGTTAGTCAAAATGGCTAAACATGGTTTGCTTTAATTTTGATATAAGCTCACCTTGTCTCAAATCCAAAGAGGAGGATGAGGGGTCTGTTGCTACCCCACTCTCTGGTGGGACAGTGTCTGAAACTGAGTGCCATGTGTTCCACAATGTTAACATCTGCTTCTTCTAAATCTGACATAACTATAATGCTGACATGATATGTATCTACCAATGAGCTACCAAGCTACCTATTACACTGATTAGCCTATTACTGCTAATTATAGACATTATAGCCTATTCATTTATAATTAAACATGTTTTAAATGAGGCTATTACAATGGTGTGTTGTATGCAAAGAGCATTGTTAGTGTTTATGTATTTAGTCTTTACCTCAGATTACATGTATAACCAAATGATCAAGTGCATGTTCTGCTCTTTATATAGGTTGTCTCAGTCCGTTTTAGCACTAACAGTCACGGAGAGATATTCAAGCAGTTTAGCACCATGGATTTGGTTTTTTAGTTTGTGCTCACCTTTCTTTGAAAAGAAGTCAGTTAGCAATTGTTTCCCCTCATTCTGTTTTCTCTCCTCCTCCTGTCTTTCCTTTCTTTTTGGTAGCATGATTTGGCTTTCTTTGAGAAAGACATTTCTACAGCAGAAGTTTGCGCTCCACCAGACGCTCTCAACTGATCTAGCTAACGTAATGCGTGCAGGTGGACTAAACCATTTGGCACATTAGCAAGGGGGGGGGGGACCTTTTTGTATACAAAATGTAGTGGGTCAATCAACCAAGTTATTCAGCCAATACACTAACTTTACATTTCATCTGATATGCATTATGAAATGTTATTAGGAAATAAAAATAACCAGGTAAAATAAAATATATTCCAGACTTTTCAAGGGCCCTCTCTCCCCTTGGGCCCTGGTGATCAGTATTGGTTTTACCCCCGGTCTGATGCCCCTGGTGTCTGTGCCGCTCATGGATGTATTAAGAGAACAGCCGCTGCTCGTCTCTATTTCTCCAGAGAGAGTGAACACCAAGCGACGCACAGGTCTGCTTCAGAGCTCCGTGTGTTTGAGTCTGACCTGAGACGGGAAACGTCGGGTAATGAAAGGTTGACCAGTAAACGTGTGGCTGAGGGGGCACCCTAGGATGATCATGTTTAATAAACACGTTTTATTTTGCTTGTCGTTAATTCTATGGTTAATGGGAAGCAGGCTAGACCTAAGGGCGACACGGCACCCCCAACACATTTGACGCCCTAGGCAATTGCCTAGGTTGCCTATAGCAATCGCCTGGCTGTACCTACAAATGCTGCACTTATGACTACTGCACCTACAACTGCAGCACCAACTACCGCGGCACCTACAACAGCAGCACCAACAACACGACAGCTGCACCAACAACAGCTGCACCTACAATAGCAGCACCAACAACTGCCGTAGCATTAACAGCAGCACCTACAACTGCTGCAGCACCAGCTACTGCAGCCAGTGGCGGTTTTAGGCACGGGCGAACCGGGCAGCCGTCCGGGGCGGCATTTTTTCATGTCACATGGGGGGCGGCAGGAGAACTTAAAACAAAAAATAATCTCCTGGGCCGTGAAGCTTATTTCTGTTTTCTATCATTTCACTGTGTGGGGAATTGGCAGATCAGCACCCCCAGCAGCTGCAGGCGCCCTGCTTGCTGAGAGAGGTCAACACCCCCTACTTTCACAATGAAATGGACTAGTCCGTAACAGTGCGCCTACAACTGTTGCACTTACGACTGCTGCACCTACGACTGCTGCACCTGCAACTGCAGCACCTACAACACCCGCACCTACAACAGCCTTGCTGTACTACTCACTACAGCAACGGTGTCTTTCAGATCTGTTAAAAGCACTTTTACAAACGATTTGCTGAATCCATCATCAACAGCTTTTAAAAATCGAGATGCATTGATAAAAGGACAGGTAAGTCTCACCCTTAGAATGATGTATCCTTGTACACCTATTGAGTTACTTTATCAGAGAGCTTAAGCACTCACCAGACAATTGAACAATCCCTTGCAAGTCTACATATAAAAACGTCACTTATTAAAATTTCTAGAAAGAATCGATGACATTAAGGGGAATATGTTAGAATGATAAAACTACACCTCCAGCTGACTGTACAACTTATGTGTACACATACTTCAATGTTCAAAGTAAAAAGTCGTTGAATACAACTTATTCTGTTTCTGTCCAGAGGACATTCTCTTCCTCCTTTAGGTCCTTGACAGTGGTGTCATTCAGGTAATTTAATTTATGTTCAGGTAAAATAATTTAAGAATACTGGAGTTAATCTGATATTTCAAACTATATTATGTGTTTCTCTTTCTGCAGCAGTGGATCAGTCAACAACATCATGGACCTTAGCTTTGTAAGCACGTTTGCCCCTACTAACACTCAGATTGCAAGCACTTTGATCAATGCAGCTTAAAGCGTCAGTGGCTTCGACATTGAAGGCAGCTCCATCAACGTGTATGGCATCTGTAAGCATTATTGAGTGCTAATTGTTAAAAAAAAATTAAAAAGGTACACAACTGTTTGTTAAACTAATATACACTAATACACAAATAAATCCCAAAAATACAACCGTTGTCCAAGCTAAATATAATCTTACATACAGTATCCCAACCAGGGCCGTACTGGGACTGAAATTCAGCCCGGGACTTTAAGATGGAGAGGCCTTTTAATGCGAGTGCCCTTGGTGCACGAGCAGAAGGATTTTTTGCAGTTATTTTAATTCTAATAGTGTTTTTATAGTATAAAGAGAATCAGATTACGCTGAAGACCTTCAAGAAACTTTAGGATGACACCTGCCTCCTCAGGTTGTATAAGCAAGTCACCACTGCACTGAACACAACCAGGTCAGCAAAACCTAATCTCGAACACATAAGTCACAGTATACTGCTAACTACCAGCATGTCATGTGCACAGTCAGTTGGAGTGATAAAATAGTTACAAATACTCACACTCATATACTCAAAAAATACAATGCAGTCCCATAAAATAGAGATTTTTTTGTGTGTGTGTGTGTGTGTGTATGTGTGTGTGTGTGTGTCCTTACTTTCTCAGCCTGGCTCAGCTTGCCCTGTGATGGACCCTGCCTCTGCTTACTGATTGTGCAGCTACATATGCATGAGAAGAACATCAGTTATAAATATGACTAAGAATAAAACATTTTCTAATTCAATCTGTGCTTCAGTTAAGTTATTATCTAGTATGTGGAACTATTGGCATTTTATCCTATATGTAAATATCTGATTGATTGATATGCCTAATATGATTGCCTACCCAGCCCTGCACACTGCCCCTCTACCTGTCTGTTTCCTGCTCTTCCTCTCTCCTCCTCCTCCTCCTGCTGTTCCTCCTCCTCCTTTCTCCTCCTGCTACCCCTCTTCTCTCCTACTGCTCCTCCTCCTCTTCCTCTTCTCTCCTGCTGCTCCTCCTCCTCCTCTCTCCTCCTGATGAGAGTGTATGTGTGCAACAATAGAAAATAAAAACAATTAGCTTATCAAAGCAAACATTTGGAGACAGAAACAACTCAGGTATACAGACCTAAAACTCCTAAAAACCTAAAACTGTCCTACCTCACATCAACAAATCCAAACCATAGACAGTATATAAGATCCAAACCTGACTGAAAGTAAACTCTTTTTTCGGCGCCTTAAGTTTGAGCCAATCGGATGTCAGGAAAAACAAGGATCAGTCCAAGTTAGGAGGGGCCGCTCGTATCCCCCCTTAAGATTGAAAGCATTGGTTTGGCCCGGTCTGAAACACACAGACACAGCGCTCCGCTGCAGCTGAACGGCCGGCCAGGCCGGTCGCGTATGAAAAAAAATAAATAAATAAAAAAAATAAAACTCATGGACCACCGGCCGGTTCGGCCTGAAATGGACCGGCCGTTCGGGATTGTTCCCGGTATTCCCGATGGCCAATCCGCCCCTGATCCCAACTCCAGTATATATAGAAAGTTATAATAATAAGTATGGATGAACATGTCAGATTCTTGTGTGAGGCACTATACTAACCTGTTGTGCTCCTAATAACCCAGCTGCTTAGGGATCCACTGCCTTTTGCTGCCTCCTGCACGTCATTCTTTATCTGCCTCCTTATTCTGTCTTTACGTGGCATCTTTGCACTGTAGCAGAATTCAATATCATGATTTACTAAAAGAGACAAGAAAACAAGATATCAAGACAGATAAACAGTTTAATTGTATCCTATTACTGCAACCTGAGATGACTATCAGATTTATGCAGCAGTAAATGTGTTTCTATTCCCCCTTTTTATGCACATTTACTGTTAAGAAATCTCAAAATGACGCGTTCGTTCTGATTTCTGGAGGAGGAAGGAGAGGCTTGGGTCTAATTGAAAGTCAAGCAAAAGGGTTTAATAAAACAACATGAAAACGACAGTCAAGGCACAAATAAAACATAAAAATACTGCCAGCAGCAGACTGCACTGTCTGCAGCCATGCTACTGACAAAACAATACGCTGTAGACAGCGGACTCCAACATGCTTCCCCTGGCGGGGTCACAGTTAGAAGTGCTGAGACCTTCTCCGGATCACTCATTTATTCCCCCGCACCCGGGTTCGTTCCTCAAATGAAATCTTTCCCTATTGGTCAGATGTCTCTCAAAAGAAAAGGTGTCCTAAATGACCTACACCCGGTCACAGGATCTTACCTAGACGGTGTCAATTGTTTCCAAACTACAGCAATACTCGTTCGTTGTCTTTATCACGTCTGGCTCGACAGAGGAAAGTTACCTTTCCTGTGGGGACAATGAGTTTTCTTCATATGCTAAATGTCAGCCATGACCTGATTAATTCTTTAGAATTGAGAGTTTGGGTGAGGCAGTCAAATGCTGATTAGTGTAGTTATTTGATTAGATCTAGCAAGTACATTGTGTTTAAACTTTTTAACTTCAACAATTTACACAGTATCAATTGATTGTCTAAATATAGCATGTTATGACTCAGCACTTGCGGTAACACTTTATTTGCAGGGGTGAACCTGTGGCTCTGTGGTAAGCTACCAGGCACCCCCAAATTATTATATATATAATTTCACTCCAGTAGTTGTTAGAGCAAGGACATACCC